>CM036940.2:103048182-103085110 GCA_020352615.2 Yoshiicerus persimilis
AATGTGATCATGTCCACCAAGGACCAAATCAACCCCCTTCGCATTTTCAGCGAGTCTAACGTCATTTGGCAGTCTCATATGTGTCAAAGCGATAACCAAGTCGCAGTCCTGTAAATAATTGATTTTAAAAATAATTATAGTAATCCCAAAAAATACTTTATAGGTAATTATCGGTATTCGTAACAAAAGTTTCAAGTAATTCAACAAAAATTTAATATGTTAAGGAAATACATATCGAAAAACTTTTTAACAAAACTCCATTCTCAATTAAGGAAGACCCTGTATTCAGTTTAAGCTAAAAATGGGCGCTTGCGCATCACGCAATCACTGATTACCTCTTTTCTCAACTGCTCCGCTAGTTCATTTCCCGTTTGAACGTAATCAGTAAACGTTACAGCGTCTGCATCAATTGTTGATAGAGTTTCCAACCATTCCTTCTGGACTAATCCAATCTGTAAGGTCAAAATATAAAATAATAAATCAAACAATCAAAGTTTCAAAAAATAGTGAAGAATCTGATTTGTTACTGGATAATGTTTAATAATTTAATAGCAATCCAATTTTTTTCCCTATGTGTTCCAGAGTCACTGTTAATTTTCCATCTCTTAAAGGCAAATTTGTTTACTTATTAATCACATTGGACATCAACCAAGGAAAAGTAGTTTGCTGAACCAGGTCGGAAAGACCTTGTAGTCCAAAGTCTGTAAATTTATATTTAATTATTGCTTAACCTTAGAATTGTTCAAAAACCATGAAAATTATGACCATTTTAGGATGTGAATTACGATGACTAACCAAAGTAATCATTTCCAAAGACAGCACAGGATGTGTTTATGGAATTGAGGACGGGTACCATTTGTTCACCTAAAATTAAAATTCACAAGTTTTCATGATTTCAGGTGTAATATTTAATTAGTTTACCTTTAGTGAAAGTTGACAAAAGACTGGGAGCAAAGCAATCACCGGAGAAAAGGACGATGGGGTTGTCATACTTTTTAACAGCAGTGCAAAACCGAGCCGCACCCCCGACGGGTTCCTTATTCCGACCTTTTACATCGTATGCATCATTAAAATGTACCAGCAAAATTACCTGCAGTTCGAAAACATTGTTATCAATTTATTATTTTCTTATTTAGTTGTCAAAATTCAAAATTGGAAAATTGCTTTTAGGTTAGGTTCGATGAAAAACTGATTGGGGCTTACTTCAACCTTATTTGCCATGTCTTTCTGTGAACTAGACGACTGTAATCTGTTTGGCAGGTACCTACAGTTAAAAATTAAGTAGTTAGTGACACGATCAAACTAGTTTGAAAAAAGTTAAACAAACCGGGGGCTGATGGCAATCAAGATAGTCAGAAAAGCGTGGCCTGTTCGCAACATGTTAGGACCTCTTAAAGCGGTGCGGGCGATTTCACTCGCAGCTTTTAGAATCATATCAATGCGAATTTTCAAAGTAGTTAAGATATGATTATAGCTAATGAAAATAGTTCACCAGTGAATTATCAAGTTCAACTTCTGATGACGGTCCACAACGAGTGTTCTAATTCGTGCGCACGAAATGGTATTCGTGCATGTGCACTGCATGAAATGCAAGAAGTGCACAAAATGCAGGAAGTGCATGAAAAAGAGAATATACCAGATCTTAAGAAAACTTAAAAATGTAATTTTAACTAATGCAATACTAAAAAGGTTACTATCTTCCAGTCAATTAAAAGTTATGACTAGGCTTTCTGCGTCATTTTCATGTAGAGCGCGAAAAACAATTGCATTCACTGAAAATATCAACCAAAGACTGCACAGAGATTGTTCTCTTCGTCAAAAAATATTGTAAACTGATATAATTATCTGTTTTCCACTGCCTTGGGTCTTTTAATATACGCATTCTTTTACAAATTGGCAATAGTGGTCGGACCGTTTCGTTTAAGATTTTTCGTTTCGTTTCGTTTATTTTAAAAAGCGTTTCCTTTCGTTTATTTTAAAAAGCGTTTCGTTTCGGTTCGTTTATTTCTGAAACCGTTTCGTTTCGTTTATTGAAAATAAACGAAACGAAACGAAATAAATGGTTTTTGCAGAATAAAAAGTTGTCGCTATTCAAAGTTTTACTTTAATAAATTTTTATGCCCAAACATAGGAAGGCCAAATGTAATACATTAAATCAAAAGAAGGAAAGTAATATTATGCTATATTTGGCATTACAATTTAATGAAAGTGAAAGATAACTTTGTTTGAGCAGATACTAAAGGAAATTAATTGTAAAAATCATCTTCGGTCTTTCAAAATCAGCAACAAAACTAGTTTCTAAATCAGTGCTTTCTTCATTTCAACTCAAACAATACGGCATACGGTTACGGTGTATATTTTGAAGTCATGTTTTAGGTCATATGCACATCTTAGTGCTCTGGGTGTAGGTTTTAGTTCAATTGATGCATCAAAGCATCAAATTAAGTAATCAAAACTATTTGAAAATATGTTTTTTATAGATCATAAGTCATAGTTTATAGATTATAGATCACAAGTATTTAATGCAAGATGTTAACTTCAAATCACTTTGACTAACAACGAAAGTAAAGAGTGTACTTATCATTTATGCATCTGGCGCTAAATAGAATTTCATTTCTCAGGTTTTACGCATAAAAGAAAATAATCGCTTTTTTTCGTTTCGTTTCGGTTCGTTTATTTCTAAAACCGTTTCGTTTCGTTTATTTCTAAAACCGTTTCGTTTCGTTTAAAAATGAAACCGATTCGTTTATTTTCGATAAACGAAACGAAACGAAACGAAAATAATCGATTTAATAAACTAAACGGTCCGACCACTAATTGGCAATGCGAAATGGATTTGTTATTTAGTTGTGACAATATATCAATATTGTCAAATACATTAACAATAATTTCTCAAGTTTTTGGTAGTCTTCATAGGGTTCACCGACCCATTCCATTACGCAGTCCGCAAGAGTAAAGGCTAGGACTCATCTAGGTAGCAAAATGGATTTTATGTCGTCCTCATAGCTCCACTGGTAAAACATAAAGAAGGTCAGTAGAGGACAATTCACAAAATGAGATAGGAAGAAATCATCGTATGCTTTAAAGCCAGTTTAGTGTTCCGAATCTGAATTTGATTTCTGCATGTGATTTCTGCATTCACGAAAGTTGAAGTATTTCAACTTCAACGTGAATTCAGAAATACGCACGATTTAAGTACAATTCGGAAGTAGAAATCAATTCGTAAGTGACTCTAAAAGCTTCGGAATTTGTGAATGCGGACAGGAATACATATATCAAATTCGGATTCGTAACTCTAACGGCGGCTTTATGAGGAATATATCTAGCTACAACGTTAGGTAAATCAGGTTGTTGACTTTATCAAAATTGGGAATGATAATGGTGGGAACTTTGAAATTTCACCTCTGACAAATGTGCACAGCTAGGCTGACAAGACGTTTTCGTTTTACAAGGACAGTCCTTGTTTTATTCAAACCCTGTCCTTCGTCCTAAAAATGTCCTTGTTTCGAAAAAAATGTCCGTTTTTCCAAAAAAATGTCCTTGTTGTCTTTGATTTTCATGTAGTAAATTGTTAAAATTTGTTGATTATTAATATCCCATTAAAAACATTTTAGCGCTCGACGCGAATTTATGCATTTTATTTTGTACAGTGCAGTATTTCTACGCTTTGCATCATTACTGAAGACTTCTTGAATTCATTCTTGCGCACTATTTTTCGGATTAAGGACTACTTTCGCTTATACATTTGCCTAAAATACTTACAAACTTATTTTATGCAATTTTTAATTTCCTTTTACAGTTTACAGTCAAAGCAATTTTCACGCTTAGCGCGAATTGTAATTTCAAACGGCATTTCAGATGTAATATTGGCCGCCAATAAAAATACTTTTACACAGAATTTGTTAATATTGAAAATAGTTTGACAATATGTGCATTGTGTTCCATTTTTCAGAACTGCTGTTCAAAATCAAGGAAAAATTGTTAAAATTGACAAAACATTTTACGTTTCATGCAAATGATATTGACATTTTTCTTATATTTTTGGCAATTTTTTCGGGGCTTCACAATTCTAAGAGCCGCGCTGTTGAAAACACCCGGAGAACAACGTCAACAAACAGGGCCCGCAAACGCCACCCATTTCTTATTGTGTCAAAGTGTTCTTGTTTTGAGCCAGGATATTATGGTCAGCCTATGCTTTGCGCTCCATCCAACAGAACAAGAAGACCGTGAAGGACATTCTGTATTGCCTTGTGTGTGCGTTGACCACAATTTCCACATCTTCTACATCTAGTCGAACTTTAATCAGTGTTTGTTTATCAGTAGTGCTCACTATTTTGGTATTTGACAGTTTCGCTAACATTCGTGTGACTTACACCAGATTATTTAAAAAAGTTTTGCAAAAAGGAAATGTCTGCCACGTCTGAAGTAGATCGCCATCTGTGCTTTGCGTTCAGTGCAAGTAATCGAAGTAGTGAGGAAGTAAGTTGAAAGTTACATTCAAAAATACATTCGACATTAGTAAAGAAAATGCAAATGAAAGGTACTTAGAAGTATTAATCTTACTTTTGTTAATTATCATTTCGTCTTTTTAGTTTGTCGATCGAGTATTTCATTATTTAGCGAAGAACACCGAATTCTACAAAGGATTTCCAACAAAGTCAGCCAAAGCGGTATTCCCAAAATTAAAGTTACTTGCTATACATTGAAGACCACAGTTTGAATTATGAAAATGATGTATTCTGTATTTTTTCAGTGTGTTGAGGAAAAATTTGCTAAGTATGAATTGTTAGCATCAGAACCCCCAGAAAAGAAAATAAAAAGTAATGCGGGTAAGATTAACAACGTGTTTATTTTTGGTAAACATTTATTTCTCCGTTTGACTAGAAGATGATCTTTTAAAGTGTTTTTAATTTTTCAGATGATGTAGATCCGAATAATACTGACCAATCTACTGGGGAGGTAAGTTAAATATTGAAATTTTTGGTTGTCGAATTTTATTTGCTCAATAGTTAAAATAATAGTCTTTCCAAAATAAAAAACAGAAAAATACATACATTTTATAATTTTCATTTTATACTTAAAATGCATTTCTAATCTTTGTATGATTAAATTATAATTACAGGTAGTTGCCTCTGACAGCGGTTCTGATTTAATTCCAATTCTCGAAATGAGAAGGAAGAATATGAGACGATCGAAGCAATTCTTTTCGAGTAACTTATCGTTTCTGTTAGACATGAAATACCCAACTGTGCTTGTAGTAGAGAAACCCAGAATTGGTATGTAGTAAAAAATTACAATATAAAATTGACAAAGTTCTTTTTCGGGAAATACTAAATGTACATATCAATTACCATTTTGATTTGATAATTGCAACATTTCAGTAATGTGTTTATTGAGTGATATCTTCTTTTGGTGGCTTTTGCTCTTTATTGAGATTATTTGGTTAATAACCATGCCTTTAGGTTATTTTATATCATTTATAGTATATTATTTCATATTTATTGTAAACGTTATACTTTGTGCCTATTGTAGTGGAAAGCAATTGCACATTTTTTATTTTTATTTTTAATTGAATGTGTTCTATCATGAGACTGCAATTACATTTTGATATGAAATTGCTTGTGCATTGACTACATGAAATCAGTTTTCCAAAAGCAAAATTTTTTATCTTTCCATAAAAATAATCAACTGTGTTGTTTTACTCCCAAGGTTATTCAAAAAGTTTATGTATTCTGCTTAAAGTTATATTAATCTTTTCTGACTTCTAATATAATTATTTTATCCTCTTTGGACACTCATGAAATTTGTACTGAGTACGAAGAAAATTTTATTTGTTATCCCAACAAACCATGAACAGAAATACGCTGTAGAAACTCTGTAGTCAGTGTAGATTTTACGTGATTGTTACGTCATCTACTTTAAAATTACGTAAATTCTATGTATTTTGAGTCCCCTAATAATTACCGTTACTGCATCTCCATAAATAACATGCCATTTTTATGTTAAAAGCACACCGTTATTTTTGATCCCTATGAGTTACGTTCCTTTTCCGTTACGTTTACGTAGCTATTTTGCACACACAATGGTAACATAGAATCTACGAACTTATCACGGAAAATTTATTAAGCACTAAGTTACGTCGTTTATAAAACATAAAAACTACGAAAAATCTGCGGAAAAACTAACATCGACGTTCCCGCTTGAAAACTGTTGTCGGTTAGTCAGTTTTGGGTGACGCTTTTGGTTAGCTCTTGGTTTATCTATTTTCTTGCGACGATTGTCACAAAAAATATAGTGTTGTCGAATTCGTCCGTGATCATACAGTAGCTGTGGTTCCGTCCTCCTGGTCATTTGAGGATGGAAAAAAGTGTTACTTGCCAACTAAAAGTGGTACTGGAATTCCCAATCGTGTAAAGCAATGTAAACCACCGTCAACATCGTGGACCAAATACGACATGCGAGTTTCTTCAACTTCAGGTAACGATATTTTTTATAATTTATGGCGAAGAAAAAAAATTCAACCATTTCATTGAACAATAACATGTTTTGAATACCTAATTAGTGCGAATAATTAATTACCTACTAACTAAATATCAAATTGGATATCTTTATAGATAATTACGAGACGGCTTTGAAGCTAACAACGGTGGCAGAGAACTTATCTACCTTGGATTCTGACATCTCTATTGACAATTAACTTCCAGAAAAACGACTAACTAGTAGTGGAAAGCCAGCGAAGGAGTCTTTGGTGGAATCCGAAGAAGAAAACCAAAAACTCAGCAGGTATTCAACTTTTAAGAAACTCTTTGATCCCAATATTCATACGATTTCCATATATTTATTAATTAATGCGAAATTTTTGGTTTGCAGTTTGAAAATACTATTGATGTAGAAGCTCACCCCTGCCAATGACATAGATAACGATATAGCGTATATTTGTAAGTCATTTTTTTAAAACTAATACAAATATACTTAATTAATTGGTTTGTTATATTATAAGCGTTTTCAAAATGTTAACATTGTATTTGTAGATGTATTTTGTATTCTAATAAAGCAAGTTAAATTACAAAAAGAATGCAATTAATTAGTCCATGATTTGCTAAGATTCTACAGTACTCATAGACCATAGAAATTATGATGCATATTCTCTGTAAAAACTACGTAAATAATGCCATTTAATCTACGAAGTTTTAATGTTGTTTTACTTCCTTTAAAACAACGTAACTAAAAAATCATAAAATCTCCGTAGATTAGCGAAGTAGAAACTCTTGAAAATAGGCGGACACGGAATACGTAATATTTACCCACAAAAGTAACGTAGTATTTCTGTTTGGTGGTTTGTTGGGATGAAGCATAATATGACCTTGAACATAAATTATGACACAAAAGCAACACCATAAATATAAATGCATTTTCACATTAGTGAAAATGAATATTCTCGAATTGAGTGACGATTCTTGTAAAATATTGTGCTCATGTTCTTCATGTTCATGTTCATGCACTAATTCTTATGAAAAAATGACGGTTTTCCATATAGAAAGCTGATTATACTAATGTCGGAATAAAATTATTGCTGATTAATATATTATTGCTGATATAAATAAGGCAAAATATTAAAATTGTCATCTTTTAAAAATAGACTTTCCGATCGACAATAATCCGTGGAACATTAATCGTTCTCCTAGTTTGGATTACCAGATTGAAGTTGAAAATGGTTTGGTACGTATCTATGAAAGTAAGGAGAGCAAAGAGAACAAGCAATGGAAGAAATATGAATATTTAGACAGAAGTCAGTTTGTGCTGGATATGCAGCTTTTATGCACTTTGAACGAGAACCAATCTTTGTGAGTTTTTGTTTACTTGTGCTAAAGTGTTCATAAAAATATTGCCGTTTTATTGACGGGGTTAGTAGTTAATGCAATGTAGTGGGCTACACCCATCAAGTAATTAATGTAAACATTATTTTAGGATCACTTATTGCAAACAAAGGTTGGAAAATCTAAAAGCCAGTTATGAAGTATACAGAAAAGGAAATGCTGTAAACGAGTTATGCGAGCAACGGAAAGTCCTCAAAGACTTCTATTCTGTCTATAAAGTAAGTATAAAATCCAGCAATTACAAAGCTGTTACACATATTTGAATTTTATCTTAATAATTATCAAACTATTTAGGTCGATACTCATATCCACGGAGCAGGCTGTATGACTGCAATTCGCTTACTCAACTTCATCAGAAAAAAATATCATTTTCATGGCACCGATGAAGTGTACAGAAACTCGGACGGCAAAGTGTTCACTCTTAAAGAAGTTTTCCAACTGGAAAATATACAAGATAATGATTTAAATCTTGAACGGTTGAACATGGGTGCGGTAAGATTGTACTTTTTTCATTTAAATAATGTCGGGCTAAGTAAGACGTGTACTCGTAATATATTTAAGTAAAATATTGTCTTTTTTCCTCTTTCAGGATGAAGGAATTTTCAACAATTTTGCGGAGTTCAACAACAAATTTAAACCTTTTGGTAGTGATATATTAAGAGAAATATTTCTAAAAACAAACAACCATATTGAAGGGAGGTATTTTGCGGAATTAATTAAAGTAAGTGATTACCAGGGTCGGAAATCCATTTTTAAAATAAAATATTTTTATCAATTATTTTTAGCAAAACTTGCCTTTATCATATGCCCACATTCGGTACATGTGAGAGGTTTTTAAAGAAAATTGGGAATTAATCAAATTATGCTTCATTAATTTCAAAACAGGCTAATTTTTTTTACCGATTTCACCTACAAGATTTAAGGACAAAAAATTGTTTATACACACCGAATATTGAGTTTTATTCAATTAACAAGCAATAAATTCATTTTCCAATATTACATTTCCAATTAGTTAATATTTGATTAAAAAATATTTGTATGTAATAACATTCTATCCGGTTTTAAAAAAATATTTGGTAAATATTTTGTTTACCAAAATAAAAGCAAATATTTTGTCATCTGGAATAAATATATGTCCAACCATTTGCTGATTAGTTTACTTTATGTTCTTTAAACAGGAGATCATTTCTGAATACACCGATGAGAGCTATCAAGCAGCTGAAATTCGTTTAACAGTCTATGGTAAAGACCTAAATGAATTGACGAAACTGGCTCATTGGGCGGAGGAAAACAACCTCTATTCAAAATATATCCGATGGATTATCCAAATTCCTAGAATTTTGTAAGTCTTGTTTTTGTATTAATATTCCCAGGGAGTTTGTTTTTTGATATTTACATCTAACTGTATATCTTTATCTTTTTTAATATTTTCAGCAATAAAATCAAGATTCTTAAGCCAAATCATTGTTTCGGGGATATCATAAAAATATTTTCCTTCCTCTATTTCACATAACCATCAACCCTGACAAAGATATTGTCCTGCATTCATTTTTGAAAAATGTAGGAGAATAATTTTTTTCATTTTAGGATGATTTTACAAAGGTGTTACAATGCTCAAATTTTAATAATTTACCTATATGATTGAATTTATATAAAGGTTGTAGGAATAGATTCGGTTGACGACGAAAGTGACGGTACCGATCATTTATTTCAAAATGACACTGTTACACCTGAAAATTGGGTTGAAAGCAAAAATCCACCTTACAGCTATTATATGTTTTATTTATACAGCAACATATCGGTGCTAAATCAGCTCAGAAGGTATCATCAATTATATCTTTAATAATTTCATTGGTCTGAAGTAAATAGTAATACAATATTAATATCAAGAAATACGTCTCCAATTATATTTTTTGATTTTTGAATTTATAGTGAGCAAGGGCTCAGTTTGTTTTCTTTGCGTCCCCACTGTGGGGAATCTGGTCCTCCCCATCACTTAGCCACGGCTTTTTTACTTGCGGAAAGTATTTCTCATGGAATAGTACTAGAAAAGGTAATAATGTATTTTTTAATGTGATTTTACGAGGCAAAACTGTGATCTAAGTAGGTAAAATTGTGATCCTAGGGCAGCAATGTAATTTTCTATTTTGAATATAAAATTTCAGTTACCAGTTTTGCAATACTTATACTATGTGTGCCAAATTGGGATTGGGATGGCACTATTAAGTAACCATTACCTGTTTTTACGCTATGAGGAAAACCCTTTCTTGAAATTCTTCTACCAAGGCCTACGGGTAAGCCTGTCTACAGACGATCCCTTAGTATTTCACTTTACGGACAACCCCCTGCTTGAAGAATTCGCCGTAGCGGTTCCCCGTTTCAACTTGATTTCAGCTGAGATCTGTGAACTGGCAAGGAATAGCATCATGATGAGTGGGTTTGATAGACAGGTAAAGGGTTGAGCAAGTGCCCAGCAAAAGACTGAAATTTTTGACTTTCGTATTTAGAATTTTCTTCAAGTCTCGAATTTCCAAGGTTTCATATTCATTATCAGGGGTCGGACATTTATGTAAAAAAATATTTTCGCTTGTTATTCGTATGGCAGCTAGCCTTCGTATCTACATGTTTTTTACCCGTAGGAGTCTTAAGAGGTGTATATATTTTAGCAAATGTTTTTATTTAAAAAAATAATTACCAAATTATTTCCGCCATAAGAAAATTTTGTGCAATATTTTGCTTTTCGTAGCAAAAAATTGACCAAATTTTCCTCTAAAAAATCTTTTTCAAATGGAAAACTGTCTTCCTAAAAATTATATCATCTAAAAAATATTTTGGAAGCTTAAAAGAATTGGCATAAAAAAATTTTATGGCCACTTAAAGAAATTTTTTCGGCTCCAAAAAATATTTTAACTTTTAAGTCTATGTTTTTGATACTTTGAGCAAATTTTTAGTAAATATTTTGTCTCTTTTTAAGAAAATAAAAAATAAATATTTCCGAAGTTTAAAGAAATAAATGTCCGACACATGTTCATTATGCATGAAAATTCTGATTCATTTATAAATTCTGTTTCTTACATAATTTGTGTAGTGTAAACAACTAAGTTATTGGATTCATTTACTAAAAAGTAAATTATGTTTGCTTGGTCTCGTCCTTGCGTGTATATATAGTCAGTGCAATATTTTTTTTCTCAGTTTTGGGTTAATAATCGGATTTTTTCTGCTATTTAGACCAAGGTTGATTGGGCCGGCCATTCTTTCAAGAAAGAAGTAAATGAAGATAGTGCAAATAAGAGCAACGTTCCAGTACTTCGAGACGCCTACCGTCACAAAAAAATGGAACAAGAATTGGCAGTAATTTTTAAGTGATAGTAAATACTAACCTCCAGAAAAGCGTTTTGATTATGATGCTGTAAACTAAAATTCAGTAAAACAATCCATGTAAATTAGAAGTAGGCGACAAGTGTTTTCGGATGAATTCTACAGATTTCAGTTATAAAAGTTTGTCAAAATGATTTGAACATTCTCGATTGAATTCTTGTTCGTAAATGTTTTTAAATGTTCGTAATCATGTAATGTAGCCATTAATTTCAATATATATCTGTATTAGTATTTGTTAAGCATATAATTGGCAATATGTTTAGAATTAAAAGTGCAATATTTTGTGCATTAGAATATTAGCCCAAAGTGGTGGAAAATATCCTGCCAAATTTAATTTTCATGCCAAAGTTAAGTGTGCTGAAAGAGAAGGATGTGATTTAATATGACATGGGTTACCGCAAGCATCAATAGCAATTAAGCCAATTTGAGAAATAATACTGAGTTAAACAGCAATTGATATTTCGGGGACTTCTCACATGATTCGTCCACCACAGAATTGAATGAGAAAGCTTAGATATCTTTTTCAGTTTGGAATAATCAAAAAGGTTTTATTTCAACGCGAAATAAAGACAAGCTGTGAAAGATCATTAGTTTGTGCATTATTTCGCTTGAAAATTGCATTATAAATCATTCCAATGATTTTCTAGCATGTTCTTAATTTTGGAAATGATATCGGTATCGATATCTTACCCGTCAACTAAATTTCGAAAAATACGTTGTATTATAACTTTAAGATAATGATTATATGTACATATTAGAGAAATAATTCTTATGTTATATGTTAATGCCTTGTGTTAGTGTTTCTTCTTTGAATGAATTACACTTAATCAATAATTGTTATGTATTATATCGTATTCTTAGAATAAATTACTGTAATTCCATTTTGTATTGAAGTTAAATGTGATTGTGTGCTGTATCATTTACTGTTACATCTTTTTCGTTGCATTTCATTTAATTATTTTGCAAAACCGAGTAGCTGCGAGCCATAACGAAGAACAGTGCAGATTTATGTAGCAATGACAGGAAAACGAATAAATAGTGAGAATATGATCCTATTTCTTCGAATTTGGAAAACTATTTTCGTATACAGAAATCAAGGTGGCCCCCGGTGGCTATCAGCTGTCGTATTTTTACTATTTTTAAACCAATGACATCCTTGAAGACAAACAGGTTGTCATCATTTTGGTGCTAAATCAAATAACTAGACAGTACGTACAGTCGTCATTCATTTGGAAAACATTTATTTTTGGCAACTAATATTGTTTGTCCCATAATTTCATGACTTTACCACATTTAATTAAACATTCTGCCAATAAAAGGCATAATCAAATGTTAAGAGTGATGAAACATGTGGTAAAATCATTATTGTTGATGCAAAATAAATATTATTGCGATACTTGGCGTTTGTTTTGGCAAAATAATCTTAGGTGAGGACAAATTGTGATTTTTTTGAAATTTTTTTGAAATATTAACCAGAAATTATAAGCACCTCATGCGTTTAAAATGAGGAGTTAAATATAAATGAAAAAACTAAGATTATGCTACAAGTTTTATTATTATTTAGTTCTTTATTATTATAATTTCAGTGTTTTTTATTTTATCCTTTTGTTTTTGAATAAGGTATACAAATAAATGTTTCGTAGTTCCACAATGATATTATCACAAATCGAAAATAAAACATGAGAACACAAAAACATGGCTTTTAATTTGTAGAACGGATACATGCGGTTCTCCTAAAATCTATTTAGTATTCATCATCGGTTAAATTAATTAAATTAATTCTCTAATTAATTTTAAGACATTTCGTGCAATAAAAATGTATTTAATACTGTTCCTTTATTATTACTGAAATTGCGCTTACACTGCCAAGAGTTTTTTCTACATGCCACATCCCAAAACCAAAATCACGCCTAAATATGTTTTATATCTAGAAGACTGTCAGGCAGAATAAAACCTCCCTTTACATCTTTGTATTGAAATTTTTTTAAAAGTACGTTTCTAATTATTACTGTCGTTAAGTTATTAAAACTAACTCCACCATTTAAGTAATCGTAAACATTGTATTTTCTACATCGTCTTCTCTGTATAATTTTGTATTTCGATGGAATAAGTTTAGGGATTTTGGGTTCCGTTTTTGTTCCGCGTTGTGTTGACATAAGTTGGTAAATGATATTTCCACTGCAGTAGTTATAATTTATCATATTGTGTATCTACGTCATCGTATTTGCTGAGAAAACATTGTTTTTCAGCTAGCAATCCAAAAAATAATTTCTGCAATAAATGCCGCCGCTTACAAAACATGAATTATTATTGATGCCTGTTCTAAGTAGCTATTATGGTCTACCTTGTCATGAGTGCCTGTTGTGGTATTTGGAGTATATCTAGCTAGGGTGCAATTGAAGTTCAAATTCGAAGATTGTGTCAATCGCTCAACAGAAGCATAAGCCGCAACCTATACTTGGTGACTTTTGCCTGACGTCGTGGTGCCTGTCGCGTAACTTCGCGGTGGACGTCGCCTAACTTCGCGTCGCCTGTCGCCTAACTTCCAGGGTAAATCATCGCCTAACTTCGCATCGGCCGTCGTCTAACTTCGCGTCGGCCGTCGCTTAACTTCGCGGTTGCTGTCGCCTAACTTCGCGTCGGCTGTCGCCTAATTTCGCGTCGCCGTCGCCTAACTTCACGGACCCCAAAAAAAGTAGCAAAAATGCGACCTTTGGTGGGCTCTGGAGGTCACCCAAATGATTATTTTGAAAAAACTTCCTAACCAAACTTCATCAGGAAGATGTCATCTAAAACGTAGATAGATTATCCTATACGATTTACGGGGTGATATTAAAGCCGGCTACTCTCCGGACCTCTTTAGTTTGGTTTCTTAGAAGTAAGAACAATTTTCATTTGAATTATGGAACGTATGATAACAGTAATATGAGTTTTTTACATTCAAGTAATTGCCAAAGAGTATGGCGAGGTTGGAAAGAGTGCAAATAATAGCAATCTCAATAGTTATTACAGGAATTATAATAGGCATTTATCACTTCTAAAAAGTCAGTTAATGGGAACCGAGAAAATAGGTGTACCGAGAAAAGGTCCAAAACAAAAACGTCCAAACGACATTCGAGAAAAGGTCCAATGACACTCGAGAAAAGGTCCAATGAGGTTCGAGAAAACGTCCAATGACATTCGAGAAAAGCTCCAATTAGAAGTAGTGCTCATAATAAATGCTGCAGGACAAAAATGTTGTGTACAAGGCAATAAAGTCAAATTATTTATCATTTTTGATTAATAAAATTAAGAGATTTGAATTTATTATGAGCCCTATGTCTAATTGGACGTTTTCTCGAATATCATTGGACATTTTCTCGTGTGTCATTGGACCTTTTCTCAAGTGTCATTGGACCTTTTCTCGAGTGTCATTTGGACGTTTTCGTTTTGGACCTTTTCTCGCAAAACCAGAAAATATGGAATACTAACTGTTTTAGAAAAAACCCAATCCATGTACCTGTTTGCGGAACAATTCGTTGGAATCTAACTTTGGTTTTACAGCAGAGATTGTTAACCCCATTGGCTTATTTTTTTCTGTAGAATATACATTTTCAAATATTACTATTTGTCATACTTGTATATGTAATTATTTTACGCCAGTGCAGTGCAACAGTGGAAGTAAGCAAATAGCACTGCTTGTTGGCTTGGCAACAGCATAATGCTGTTAGGTAATACGCTAAATTTACTAAAGAAGGTCGTTTTGTGCGTCACTTGTAAATAATATTAGAAGATTGACTGAAAATTTAAAAGAGGAATTGGATTATCTGTGAAGAAATATTCTGTCAAATGGAATTGTAAGCCTAAAGAACATAAAGCAATTGAATACTATTAAACATTAGTTAAATTGTATTGACTATCACAATCTGATCAACCTTTATGTTTTCAAGCATTTTGATCTAGCAATTCCAGACAAAATGTATACTTTACTTCATTTATAACGTCTTAATATACAGTAAGGCTCAGTGTAGTCTTGCCATTCTAAGAAGGTTTCTTTTGATTATTATTCAGCAACCACGAGCTGTTTTCCTGTATAAACTTTGCTGTTCATTTCTCGTTTTTGCATATCTTGCTAGTGAAAACATTTCCTATATTTAAAAGGGGGAGTACTATCGAATACCGAAAATACAGCCATTTATTATTTATTACAAGTAAAGCAAACAGTTATACCTGAAACCACAATTACATTTTACTTGCTGTAAGCATTGTATCAAGAATACACTGTCTAAGCTAAAGATATTATTTACTGTAATATATCAAATATTACTGTCCTTCCTTGCCATTTTCAATTGTTAAGACTTTGCTATGGTGAATTAGAAAAACTACGAAGCATGTTATTGAAAATATTTTTCGTGCCCTCAACTTATATTTCAAAACATATTCCTCTGTTGGATTGCACAATTTGAATGGAACCAGTCAGCTTCACAAAAAAGAAGTGGAAGATTGTCGTGTGCATTTGCGGTGCTGTTTACAATTTTGGGTTTTTCAGCATAAACACAGTTTTTCTATTTTTTCAGGAAAATCTAATTGGTTACGATCTACCTTTCTATAGAAAGATATTTTGTTTTGTTGAAAGCTGCTGCTTTGCTTATTCGGTTGATGCAAACTTGAGTCTCCTTTACAACCATCTAAGGGGCAATGGAATACATGTCATTATGAATGAAGCCATTGTATTAGAAGAGATAATGGAAGGTAAGATTGAAATTATCAAAATAATCCCCGGTAATTTTTGTTGGAAAACAAAGAAATATAAAAATACAGTTATTGTTATTATTGATTAAATTAGGATTTTTTAAAGCTAATATTATTACTCCTCTGAAATTTTTTTCTGAAGAAACAAACAAAGAAGTAATAAATAGAAAGCGTTTTTTTAAATTTATGTGGAGATCATTTCATAAAAATAATTAATTTCCTTATAATGAAAAATATAAAAGATTGTAATAAAAATAATTAAATTTCTACAAAATTTTTAGAAAATATTTAATTTTGTCAGGAAATGAAGAATTGGATTGACGGGTGCCTAAGAATACAATGAGTGGATTGTGGGAGATGGTAATCAGTTCAATTCTGCCGATGGTATTTGTAAATTCCGTTGTGATATCATTCTACGTGGCTCTATCGGACACACCGATAAGTTTTCTACCTACATTTGAAACAGGCCGGGACACAATTCTAAAAACGTCTCAAAACTTTACCTTTGGATTTCAAATTATTATCGACAAGAAAGTAGCTTCCTCTCAATTTCTTTTTACAGCTTGAAGAACAACTCAGTTTTGAAATAGTGTAGACAAAACCAGTTTCTGAAAAATTTTGTTGATTCCCGTTTGGGTCATCGGTGATAATAACTTCCCGACTTCTTCCAAATCCTATGAATGGCGGCTTTCGCAATTCACTTTCGACGATTTCGTCCAAAAACAACATTTCCGTTGGGTCAAAAATAAGATTTTCCCTGTATTCCCTGTATGTTCGGTGAACAGAGAAGAATTCCCCTCATCGTCGCTATTTTCAAGTGGATATACGCTATGTTCAATCTTAACTGTGTTCGTATCAGTTTCCATACAAGTAAAAGTTTCCCCGTAAACACGACTAGGTTCCTCTAAATGAATTAAAAGTAACATTTATCAGTAAACTGTGAAAACATATATAGGTAAGCAATTTATACTCAGTAATAGAAAAAGCTAAAAAAAATATATAATTTTTTTGGAAAATAAGCTCTTAGTGGCACAAAGCAATACTTAAGCATAGTACTTCTAACAACAAAAGAATTATTTATTTGTAGAAAGTTTGTAGGATGCTGGGAACAGAAAAAAAAACATTTTCAATTTTTGACGCTGGAATTTGTTTCTTAGCGTGCCTATCACAAAATAGAACTTATTTAAAGAATATTGGCATAGCTTACGAGCTTAACCCAAGAAACGAAAAAGTAACAGTTCCATTTGGTAAATAAAAACTGGTTAACTGTCGAATTACTGAAGGACGTCTTAACCGAACTACTATTAAAATAAAACCCAAAAGAAGATTAATCTGATTAATGTGAAATGTAGTAATAATTGCAAGACAAAAGTAATTAATGGTAATTCGCGGTGTCAAATTCAACCATCTTATCATGGATTTCATCACTCCCAGAATTATCCTGATTACTGCATGGTAATTTTCTCATTACTGTTTTTCGGATTAAAGGTGTCATTTCTGTAAAACAAATAAAAGTTGCGGATTTCCAACGCACCCAAATATTAGTAAGCTTTTTAGGGTCGCACTTTAAAAGTTTAATAGGTAGAAAGAGTTATTATTGTACTACTCAGCACAAATTCATCTTACTGAAATCGTTGGGGAAGTTGTTCTGAAGAAGGTTTCCTTAGTATTTGCTATTGTGTAGGAATAGGGACGAGTATCTTTGAATTTCGCACTTTTCAAAAATTTCGATCGGGATACAAGACGTTGTATTGACCTTTGATTACAGTTTATCCTTGCGTAACCCGTTTTGTGAACACAAAAATTATCCCTAGAATCAAAAATAAAGATTTGTCAATAAATTTCAATTTCTCCATCTACTATCCATTTGCACGGCAATAAAGAAAACCATCTTTGCTTGGGCACTTACGTAATAAAATCACGAATTTCGTTACACTTCCATTGCATATCCTCAGAACTCACGATTGCAATCAAGCTCATTTCTAAAATTGAAAATGGGAGTTCGTGTTTCGCATTTATTGGCTCAATAATATTATCAGCTGATTGCTCTTCGGAAGTTTCTTCAACATAATCATCACAGGTATTTGAATCAACTAGATTCTGTTCTTCCCAAGGTTCAAACTTAACAGCTGTTTCTACTTCAAATATTGGCATTGCGCATTTTGGTTGCAATGTTATTTCTCCTGGTCTGATTTTGGAATTTCAGTATTTGTCGTTTGTGCTTTCTACAGTAAATTACACTTTGTCATACGAATTATCCACATCCTCAATAAAAATTAGTAGTTCAGATTCACTTTCTTTTTGGCTTTTAGAATTCAGAAATTTATTAACATCAAGTGAATTTCCATCTGTCAGTTCTGAAGGGCGTGGAAATTGTAAATGATGAACACAGTCTTCTTTGGATAAGTTGATTCTCGGACAAAAGTCTGATAATAGGTTTTTATTATTATTTATATTATTAAAGGATTATATTTTTGTTTGAAAAAGAATAGGGTTTATTATTTCCATACCTCTAGTACACAAGTATCGAAATCCTTTCTGGACCATAGTATTGCACTCCGTGTACTACAGGCTTTTCAAAATTTTTATTTTTATATCAATCTTCTTCTCGTTTACGCTTTTTGTAATAAAATCCACACCGTTTTGTAAATGTAATGTTCTCTTCTCCTCTTCCATACTTTTTAAAACGAAATCCAAGGTGGTCTGCAAATTCAGCAAATCCTCCACAATTTTTGCACATTGTATACAGAAATTGAAGATTCATCTCAACTGGGCAATCCATATACTATAGCAAAAATTAGTCTGTGTTTCAGACTACGGAGCCTTGATCAGTCAGGAATATATCAAAAATGGCAGAGTTTCAATGCTACCAATGACTTTTGGTTTTGCAAAGGATGTGGAAGACGTTGGAGACCCCAACGCCCAAGTTTCATACCTTAAACATTTCTACTATATTTTTGATATGCATTAATGTACATTGCTGCCGTTCTCCTTCAAATGTTGGCTTACGCTTTTGAAATGAGAAAGTATCTAAAACTGTTCATCATGTCAATGTGGTTACATTTAAAGCACAATTTAAAGCACATTTGTAAAAGTATTTACAAAGTGTTCTAAAAGTCTATTGTCAACACTAAGAGTAAAAAATATCACATTTAATGTTCGGTTTTTAAGAAAGCATCAAGGTGTTGACGCTTTCTTTGTAATTTTCTTGTAATTAAGATATTAAAATTAAATAGAAGTAATAATTCTCCTATAATTGATCATCACACCATCTAACAGATATAAAGCGTGAATACACTGATTCAGAATTATTTTTAATTCTTTCATACAAATTCAATATAGTCAGCATTAATTAGCATTGATCATAATTTTCGATTTTTTTCCTGTAATCAGATTAAAAAAAATATTGAATACTCTTTATTTGAAATGCATTCTGCGTTAAAAACGCTTTCGAATCTGGAACAAAAATCTGGATCCCACCTCCACTGTAAAGGAAAAAAATGGTAGCATAATAATTACAGCAATCACTGCAATTACAACAATAATAATCACGCATCACTAATATAACTCACTGCTAACTGCTAATTATGGTAAACTTGGCATTGTCATAAAGAGAAGAATGCTGACACTGATCCTAGAGCTAGTCTGAAAACTACTGTAGATAGAGTCTTGCTTGCTGATACTTACAGAAAAACTAAACTCAAGTGTTTATCTTTATAATACAGATGAATTTAAAGTAACGTCAATTTATGATATATTTTTCTCATGTTTATCAGACACGAAGCTGAAAGTCTTTATTGGTGAAGTTAGGCATATATCGAAGTCTTCTGTGTACAACAATCTCTTCCCTTGTTGAAATGTTTCAGAACAATAGATCATGTAAAACAGGATAGACCCCTTGCATGGAGGTATACTGGATGTTTTCGGCATGAAGTTCTGAATGTTGTCCAAGAACTGAATGAAATGGGCATACTGGACTTTTGGCGACAACTAGAGCATTTCAGTTGCGAAGCTTTGAATTTACAAAAGGATGCTTTATCCGGTTTTCAAAACCGAAGAAATCCGGAGTTGGATTCCCTAATCACCACTTACCTAAACATAGACTACACAACGCACCTAGATGAAGAGCGCCAACAACAAATACTCCAGCAAACGGCAATCTATCAGACCACCTCGAGCTTAGAGGAGTATTTGTGCAATTTTTTCAGCAGGTCACCTTTCCTACTCTGCCTACTTTTATTGCCTTTTAATTATAATGGAGGTCTTCTTGGAAAAACTTTAATTACGGTTTTAATCTTGCTTAAAAACTACGTTTCTGTTTTCTCCAAAAGGTGAAAGTAACCCTTTTGAATTGTCTACCGTGAAATACAGTACTCCTCCAGGTTTTTTATTTTTAAGAACATAATCACTACATTAGTTCATTTAAACGAGTTCAGTGCAACTTAGTAGAAGAAGTGCAACTACTGTAATTTTAATTGTATGATCGATCCTACAAGAATAGTCAACTGTAGCCTGTAACAACTACTATAAGAATCAGACCAATGATTTCCAAAATATATTCGTAAAATATAGAAGTTAATGTTTTTCTCTTGAGTCCAGCGGAACTGTTTTAAATATTCTTCGCAAGACGTGTGTGATTTAGAGGTGGGTCGCCTAGCCTAGTCAAAATTAAACTTATGCCCGAATTACTATATGTCAATCCAACAACTACAATTATATATTCAGAAAAACTGATTGCGAGAAACTGCATTTATTGTGGTTAATTAATTATTGAAATGCATGTAGCAAATAGAACTAAAAATTGACTTTTTCCCTTGCAGGTATCAACATAATATGAATATCTCAAAAATTAGGACTCCAGGAGGAGAAAAAGGTAATGCAAACTTATTTCAACGCTTAAAGCGAGACAATAATAAGCCTCCTTCAACAGGAGAGAATATCCGCTTCTGTAAAATTAAATGTTTAATTTAGCACTGTTCTTGTAAATTCCAAAGTCAGACTAAGTAACCTTTTGAAGGAATGATGTTAGCAGTATTGAGCGACATATCAACTAATTATGGTGACATTAATTCTAGCTATGCGCCTAAGACGGAATTTAGGACTCCGTGCCTCTTTTCTGTCAGGGAGTGGCATAATCGAGGAGAAGGACGCTGACGTAACTTTTATTACGAAAGACGGGAAAAGTATCTTGGCTCATAAAATAATTCTGTGTTCTGCGTCTAAATTCTTTTCTTCAGTGTTCTCTGATCAGGTAATAATAAATATTTCATTTATAAATTACAATTATGTCTGTAATTCTGTAATTATTGAATTCAAATATCCCAAGAATTACAGACATAATATCTCACTTTCGCTTAATTAAGAAAATAATTGCAAAGTTTCCTGATTTTGAGGTATTAATTTCCTTGGATTTAAGGAATTATTACAGTCAGTAGTGATAGTACTCCATTATGGAATTTTTGTGTACTCATTATAAAATTTCGGATCTATTTTTTCCTATTCTGGCATTATAAAATATTATAGGAAACAGTTTTAGTTTTATGTAGCGATTTTCACTGACAAGCTCATTTCATTTTAAATTGATGTAGCAGCGGAACGACTTTTCAAAATCTACAATTTTTTGCTATTTCTCGGAGTTTTTTGCTATTTCTCGCATTACGCGCTTAAAATTCGTGCGAAATTAAAATGGGCAAGCACTGCTTCAGATATTTCATAATATAAATGTTATTTGACTTAGACTTGTGAAGGCATGACGTTTATTTTGGTACCTGATATTCCAGAAGAAACAATGAGACTTATTGTCAAATAAGCATACAGTGAATCTACAAACGTGCCAATGAAGATTATAAATGGACTAGACAGTGTTTTGCCGATATTCGGAATGAATTGGAACCAGTTCAGTTTTGATGACACAGTACAAAATAATGCATGCTCAAATTTGTTGGAAACTATTGTTCCTGCCATTATAGAAGAAAAACAATCAGGTTTTGTAGTTGACTCTATGACTCAAACATGTTCAAATGAAGATTGTGGCACTACCAATAATTTCAATACTATTAAAGATACTTGTTTAGAAGATCGAAGCGATACCCAACCGATAGAATCTATCATTTTGAATTTAAATAAGGAAAACAGTAATGAAAATTTTATCCAAGATGAAGATGACATGACTTTGAATGTTTTACTGGAAATTTCGAATAATGTAGCCAAAGAAACGGATTCAGAAACTCACGACTCAGCTCACAATGTACAGGAGAAAGCAAGAAATTTAAATTATCGAAAAGATTTTACTAATTTACATCTGCCCTCTCAAGAAAATCAGTCAGCAATGAATACAGAAATGAAAAACATTAATACTCGTGGGATTAGAAATAATGAAAAAGCATTGAAACCAAATAAACCAAAAACAACTTTTGAAGTTCCAGAAGGAGTTGGGAGATCCCCTATTGACGAAATTTCAATAAAGAATCTGGACTCACAAGAAACATACAACGCAGCATTAAAATGTGTTTGTGGGAAAACGTTTTTAAAATTGGGAACTGCGACCGATTGCTTTAAATCTCATAGAATAATTCGGTGTTCTCTCTGTTTTAATACTTACAAGGAAAAGTCGGAATACACACAACATTTACAACAATGCCACCAAAAAGGGGAGAAATTATTTTGTCCGATTTGTTTAACTTGTTTTGTCAATGCTGGGCAGGTGGTACTGCACATGACCAAGCACCACTGGAAAACTTTTTCCAAGGAATCGGCAAAGTTCGATGCACCTTGCGATGCAAAAAATTTGAAAGTATGCTACATTTTTTAAACCATTATAAAATACTATGTTACTGTAAAATATTTTGCACATAGTTTAGAGTTGACTGCCAATTGAAAGGGCGATAATGCACTCGACTTATAAATCACGTTAGAATAGTAAAATCATTTGTGCATTTACAATATAAAAGTAGGAGGGATAGCTTGGTAATTTAAATCTTTATTTGAATCACTAAACTAATTATCATGAGTAGTAAGTAACCCATATAGTTGGGCTCATTGTAAGGGCAGGAGGAAAATAGTTTCGCTCAGCGTGTATATGAGGTGGTAATTAGTTTCGCGCAGCGACAAATTCAACATGCGTTCGGTGGAGTGAAGAATTGGTACATGATTTAAATGAATATATTTGGACTCATTGTAAATTAATTGGAAAATATTATAACTCAACTTGTAAATGAGTTATCGCTCAACAATATAGCTCAATATACAATATGGCTTGCGATGGTAATGCCATTCCTACAAAATTTTAATTATGTCCCCACTATGTATGCTAAACAAGAAAATATTATCGCTCATGAAAATTGTCAAACCCTAGGCTACTTCAACCACCTGCAATGTTGAATGGAAAATGCCACCAATACAATAATTGTTAGGTACTTACGTGTTTCTTAGCAGACACTGAGTATTGATTTACATGTGTAGGTGTATTGTGAGCCTAAAATGGATGCGTGTGTGTGTTTTTTCAAGATACTCTGCGTAATGTAGGTTGTTAACTAATAAGATGCCGAAGTCTACAGTTTGACTGCGTGTGCTTTATTGAATGGAAACTTTTAGGAAAACTATTCTTAGGTACTTACGTACGGCTTAGCGGATACTGAGTAAGGGTCTACGTGTGTATGAGCGCATTGACAAGTTTGTACGTGTTAAGATTGTTTTACATGTCTGAGCCTGCCTGTCGTATTTGGTAATGTATGTTACTCACTATGGAAGTTGTCGAAAGCTTCAAACCGAATACCTGTGTACTGCTGAGTGAAAATGTATTATAATTATTCTTAGGTACATACGTGCGTCATAGCAGATACTGAGTATGAATGTATGCGGGTGAGGCTTTGACGAGTTTGTACCTGTTAAGTCTGTTTTACATGGCTGAGTCTGCCTGTTGTATCTGGTTCGCGTTATAAAGGGATTACAGAGCACAAGAATTTCTATATATGAAAGTTATATTTGTAACTTAGCCGTTTTGGACGTTTTCGTTTTAATTTCATATAAAAGCATGTTTGCCTGTTCCTAATTTGTTCATTACTTACCCAGACATCGATTGTGTCACTTCATTTTTACTGACCCTCTGTAATTTTTAAAAAAACTTCCTGAATTTTATTTGTACAACCTTTAATTGTTCAAAATGGCTTACTTCAATTGTTTCTACTGTGAACTTGCGTATTTAAAAGTTGAAGAAGTTTTCCAACATATGAAGAAAGTTCATTTCTGCAAATCCTGCAACAAAATACAAGACAAGTGCCTCTGCTCCACAATTTGTGGCACCTTTCCTGCCGTACAAGCGGATTTGGTGGACAAGAATGCCATCCCACGTGAAATAGATGTCTCGGATGGTGACATTTCTGATCCAGATAACACAACTCCAGTCAGATGCAAGCCACGGGAAGAAAATGGATCTGAAGGTGATGACTACTTCAATCTTACTTGCGATTTTACGAAGAAGATGGTAGCTGCAAAACATCATGAGTTAACGTTTGGAAAAAACAATTACACAACAACTTTACGTGGATCAAAACGGCCTGGAGAGGACTGCAAAGATATGAGCTGGCCCTCAAAACGAGAAAGGTTAAGTAATACTGTTGCTAATGATTGTACTTTGAATTTTATTGACCCTGACTTTTTACGAGGACGCCATTGTCCAGCGTGCAATATAGACTTTTCATCTGTACCCATGCTCCAGGATCATTTGGTGAAAGAGCATACTGAGTACTATGACGATGTATTGATTCCTCAGTCAGGCAGCGGTATTAATCCATTTAACATAGAACTGAAACAAAACGCTTTTGATATGTACCATACTTTTGCTACCGACTTAAACGGAGTAGTGTGTAAGGATGTGGAAGGTCTTTTTCGCAGTTGTCAGCAACAAATTCTAGAAATATTTAAGGAGTACTTTAAGAAGTGGACTAATTTTAAAGTTCAGTTTGAAATACAATGTTTATATTCAAAAAAGGACCAAAATAGTGACGTACTCACACAAGACATTAGGCCTGTTCCATCATTCATGTTTCCCTGTTTATCTATTGCTAATGCAATGATGGCACTAAAAGTTACCATAGAACACTTTAAATTAAGATTTGAAGAGCATACTTGCAATGGTTCAGGTTGGGTTATCGAAGAACTTAAGACTTTATCAATGACCCTCACAAAGTATACACCATTTTCGGGTGGGAGGCTTGAAGAACTTCCAGGACCATTGCAAGACAAAACGCGTTCTCTGATTACTGTACCAGGTGAAGGTGGTCGTTGTTTTCAGCGTGCTTTGTACTTGCATGGAGACATAAATAGGCTAAATTTAGAAAGCAAAAAGTTATTTAATAGAAAAAGACTTTACAATGATCCAAAATGGTATGAAAACATTTTAAAATCTGGTGTAACAAAGAAAATTAAATGGGATGGAATAACATTTCCATTTACCTTAGATCAAGTTCCTAAGTTCGAAAAACAAAATCCAGATATTGGTCTTACAATAATAGGATTTTCTGAAGAATTTAAAAAAACCAAACCAAAAACTGAAACAAGGAATTTGGTAGATTGTACTATAGATAGTGTAGTTAACAATTTTGATGATGTTGGGAATGAAAATAGTGGTACAAATGAAGGTAGTAAAAACAAAAAGCCATATCATTGTCAACAAAAAGAAATACGAAGTTATTGTGCACCTTTACATGTTTGTAAGGAAAAGAGAACTATCATGGTTGATTTACTTTTAGTTATGCATAAGGATGATGTAAACAACCATTTTGTGTTCATTAGGAACTTGCATACGTTATTATCAACCAATAACGCAACAAATTTTTGTTGCAGACACTGTTTGCAGTGTTTCAAAACTGATTATGACACACATGTAGCTTTTTGCTCCTCTCTCAATCAATTGAAAACCGTTTTTCCGAAAGATGATTTTTTGCATTTTAAAAAGTATTGTAGAACTCAAAAAGTACCGTATGTAATTGTGGCTGATTTTGAAGCTCTTACTAAAAAAGACTTCGATATTGATGTAACATCCCAAAAAGATGCCAAGAAACCTACAAATACAACACGAACTAGTTTACACAAACCTTCAGGTTTTAATGCTTATGTAATTGATTGGAAAGGACAAAAGGTGGAAAACTATACCTACAGGATAGAAAAAGACACTGATTGCGCAAGTACTAAGATGATAGAATACCTCTTAGAGAAAAATGAGATTTTGCAAAAAAGAATGAAAGAACACGAGAATGAAGCAAACACGATTATGAAAATTAGCAATGACGACTTGTTAAAGTCCAGAAATAAAAAGGCACTCTTACGTGAAAAATGTCATTTCTGTGGTTTTAAGTTCACTAAAAAGAATGTTGATAAACATGAAGTTGTTAAGCATCATAGTCATCTTCATCCTTATGAATTCGTAGGGTTTGCACATGCTACGCCATGTAACATTTTAGCTTCTGTTCCGAAAGTTATTCCTGTTATATTCCATAACCTTAGGGGATACGACGGTCATTTTATTATTCAGGCTGCTAGAAAGGGATTAATACAAGACATAGAAGTTATACCACAAACGTCAGAGAAGTTCATGAGCATAACAATTAATAAGCAGCTTAGGTTCATAGATAGCGCATTATTTATGCCTGAAGCCTTAGGGTCGCTGGTGGCAGTTATGAGCAAAGATGAATTCCCTCTTTTAAGGCAAGCATTTGATACTTTCCCAGAAGCAGCGCAGGATCTACTTTTAAAAAAGGGTGCCTATCCGTATTCATATATGGATAACATTATAAAGTTTGCAGAAACAAAACTGCCAGAAAAGAAATTTTTTAAAAATGATTTAACAGGCGAGGATATAGAGGACGAAGTGTATGAAAATGCTAAAAAAGTGTGGGATACTTTTGGTATAAAAAATATGGGCGAATGACATGATCTTTATGTCAAATGTGATACTGCACTTTTAGCTGACGTTTGGTTCAAGCTACGAAATACACTTTATGAAGCATTTGATTTAGACGTTAGTCAATATTATTCTTTGCCAATGTATAGTTTAGACGCTGCCTTAAAAATGACGAAGGTTAGACTTGAATATATCAAAGATCCCACTATGCATGTATGGCTAGAGTCTGCAATTAGAGGTGGACTAGTGAGTGCAGGTGACATTCGCATGGCTAAGGCAAATAATGAACATATGGAAGATTATGATCCCCAGAAACCAACTACATGGCTTATGTATTGGGATGCAAACAATCTATATGGTCATGCTCTATGCGAGTACTTACCTATTAATGGATTTCAGTGGATTACTGAAGAAAATGGCTTGAAAGAAATACAAGAAGACCCCCATTCTTTTGTTGCAGGTTTAAAAGATAATGATTTGACAGGATATTTTTTCGAAGTAGATTTAGTTGTTCCTGAAGAACTTCACGATAAACTGAACAGTTATCCACCTGCGCCAACAAATAGGTTTGTAAAGGATGAAGATATTTCTGTAGAACAGAATGATTTACGAGAAAAGTTAGACTTACCGCTTCCATCAAAGCAAAAGCGCTTAATTGCGGACCTGAAGCCAAAAGAAAATTATGTGTGCCATTATAGAGCATTAAGAACTTATTTAAAGTTAGGGTGTAAAATAGTTAAGGTCCACAGAGTACTAACATTTAGTCAGTCAGATTGGATGAAACCTTATGTTGAGTTCAACACAATAAAGCGTCAAGCGGCAATAAGTGAAATAGAAAAACGATTTTGGAAATTGTTGAATAATACTGGTTACGGAAAACTTATTGAGCAGAAGAGAAATAGACGACGAATTCAGGTAATAATGGACAAGGAAAAGGCAGATAGGTTAAACAAAAAGCCAACCGCGGATTATGCTATTACTATTAGAGAAGGGGAGGAAGATGGTTTGGTTTTGTTAGTTATGAAACGGTTGCAAGTAACTTTGGACAGACCTATAGCTGCTGGTATAGCCGTTTTAGATATAAGTAAAACTACAATGTTTAATTTCCATTATGATTATGTTGTACCGCAGTATCCAGGTAAACATAATTTACTTTATACGGATACAGACAGCTTAGTTTATTTATTACAAACTGAAAATGTCTACGATGACTGTGCGAAAAATCAAAGAAAATTCTTTGATATGTCAGAGTATAATGCAAAATGTCCTATATCCGGAAAATACTATGATCCTACAAATAAAAAGCGTTTAGGATATTTTTCAGATGAAGTTGCAAAAGGTGTAATATCTGAAGTAATTGTAAATAAGCCAAAAATGTATTGTATCAGACGTGTACCTTTTGCTGAAATTGTTAAGGGCAATAAGACAAGCTATATAGTTGATAAAAAAGCTAAGGGTATACCTAAAAGTAGTGTAAAGTATGATTTGACGTATGACCAATATAAAAATGCAATTATTCCTGGAAAAAATGCAGATCTTCAAACATATGTTACTTCTAATGCCATTCGTAGTTATAAACACCAATTATTTACGATTGCAAGTGTCAAGAAAGCAATAAACGGATACGACATAAAAAGATATTGTAAAGATGGCGTAAATACGTTAGCTTATGGGCATAAAGATATACCATTGAGAAAGTAAAGCAATCATTACTATGTATATAAGTAAAACTTAGTACTTAGGGTGAATTATTAGAATAAATGTATTTCCTTGTTTTAGTAATGTTACGCAAATAAGTTGTAATCATTTGCTAATTGAGTAAATGTGTACTGGTTAAGTGTGTATAAATATGTATATTCTTTAAATAAATCAACAAATACATTGTAAATATTGATTAAGTGTGTATAAATATGTATACTTTTAAATAAATCAACAAATGAATTGCAAATAATGATTAAGTGTGTATAAACATGTATATTCTTTAAATAAATCAACAAATGCATTGTAAATATTGATTAGGTGTGTATAAATATGTATATTCTTTAAATAAATCATCAAATGCATTGTAATATTGATTAAGTGTGTATAAATATGTATATTCTTTAAATAAATCAACAAATGCATTGCAAAGATTGTATATGTGTGTGAAAAAAACACTGATACCTATGAAGATAAATGGAACTATTTCTATAAGTTGTATAATATTGTAAATTATATGCAAGTAATAAGTGAATCAAATGTATTTCATGTGTAAATAAATCATTTAGCTTTGTAAAAAGAATGACCGTAAACTTTTATGCTACAATATTTTTCATGAAAAACACATTAAGTCTTAAAAATCATAACATTTGCATTCGCAAACATTGTGCGCTAAAGAAAAACATGTTTATTTGCAAAACTTTTCATCACCAGTCGAACTTAATTGTTTACTTTCATGATAAAAATAAGCCAAAAAATTACAGTATTTGGAAAATTGCCAGAAAATTTTTCCGTGATGTTAAACGTATTAGCAAACCACAGCAAGAAGAACATGCACTCAGTTAAACTGTTAAAAAGCATCAAAAATCATTAGCAAACCTAGTTTTCGCGGAGCGAACACATCATTTTACATCATCAACACCTATAACATCAATTATTTTGCAAACTGTTTCAAAGTTTCATCGAAGAAAACAAGATTGGAATTCATAATTTTGACAAATGCTTAAAGGTTCATATACTTCATTTATAACAGCAATAATAGAATGCTACCAGTCAATCCTGCTTTGAGAAAACGCAAACAGTTTACGCTACAGCGAAACATGTATTTTGCAAGGGTGACATCCAAAATAAAGCTTCTTACTACTAAGAGATTTTGAATTCCTTACGTTTTACATTATAATGACATATAAACACATTAACCATTGAAGACAATTGAAAATTGACACAAAGTTTGGCATTTCGTAAAATGGTTTGTTGCCTTATACTGAAGAACACAAAAAAGTCAATGTAACATTCAAAATCTATCAAAAATCATCAACGCACACTGGTACGTTCCGCGAAACCAGTGTTCGCTACGCGAAAACTGTTCGCGGAACGTACCAGTGTGCGTTGATGATTTTTGATAGATTTTGAATGTTACATTGACTTTTTTGTGTTCTTCAGTATAAGGCAACAAACCATTTTACGAAATGCCAAACTTTGTGTCAATTTTCAATTGTCTTCAATGGTTAATGTGTTTATATGTCATTATAATGTAAAACGTAAGGAATTCAAAATCTCTTAGTAGTAAGAAGCTTTATTTTGGATGTCACCCTTGCAAAATACATGTTTCGCTGTAGCGTAAACTGTTTGCGTTTTCTCAAAGCAGGATTGACTGGTAGCATTCTATTATTGCTGTTATAAATGAAGTATATGAACCTTTAAGCATTTGTCAAAATTATGAATTCCAATCTTGTTTTCTTCGATGAAACTTTGAAACAGTTTGCAAAATAATTGATGTTATAGGTGTTGATGATGTAAAATGATGTGTTCGCTCCGCGAAAACTAGGTTTGCTAATGATTTTTGATGCTTTTTAACAGTTTAACTGAGTGCATGTTCTTCTTGCTGTGGTTTGCTAATACGTTTAACATCACGGAAAAATTTTCTGGCAATTTTCCAAATACTGTAATTTTTTGGCTTATTTTTATCATGAAAGTAAACAATTAAGTTCGACTGGTGATGAAAAGTTTTGCAAATAAACATGTTTTTCTTTAGCGCACAATGTTTGCGAATGCAAATGTTATGATTTTTAAGACTTAATGTGTTTTTCATGAAAAATATTGTAGCATAAAAGTTTACGGTCATTCTTTTTACAAAGCTAAATGATTTATTTACACATGAAATACATTTGATTCACTTATTACTTGCATATAATTTACAATATTATACAACTTATAGAAATAGTTCCATTTATCTTCATAGGTATCAGTGTTTTTTTCACACACATATACAATCTTTGCAATGCATTTGTTGATTTATTTAAAGAATATACATATTTATACACACTTAATCAATATTACAATGCATTTGATGATTTATTTAAAGAATATACATATTTATACACACCTAATCAATATTTACAATGCATTTGTTGATTTATTTAAAGAATATACATGTTTATACACACTTAATCATTATTTGCAATTCATTTGTTGATTTATTTAAAAGTATACATATTTATACACACTTAATCAATATTTACAATGTATTTGTTGATTTATTTAAAGAATATACATATTTATACACACTTAACCAGTACACATTTACTCAATTAGCAAATGATTACAACTTATTTGCGTAACATTACTAAAACAAGGAAATACATTTATTCTAATAATTCACCCTAAGTACTAAGTTTTACTTATATACATAGTAATGATTGCTTTACTTTCTCAATGGTATATCTTTATGCCCATAAGCTAACGTATTTACGCCATCTTTACAATATCTTTTTATGTCGTATCCGTTTATTGCTTTCTTGACACTTGCAATCGTAAATAATTGGTGTTTATAACTACGAATGGCATTAGAAGTAACATATGTTTGAAGATCTGCATTTTTTCCAGGAATAATTGCATTTTTATATTGGTCATACGTCAAATCATACTTTACACTACTTTTAGGTATACCCTTAGCTTTTTTATCAACTATATAGCTTGTCTTATTGCCCTTAACAATTTCAGCAAAAGGTACACGTCTGATACAATACATTTTTGGCTTATTTACAATTACTTCAGATATTACACCTTTTGCAACTTCATCTGAAAAATATCCTAAACGCTTTTTATTTGTAGGATCATAGTATTTTCCGGATATAGGACATTTTGCATTATACTCTGACATATCAAAGAATTTTCTTTGATTTTTCGCACAGTCATCGTAGACATTTTCAGTTTGTAATAAATAAACTAAGCTGTCTGTATCCGTATAAAGTAAATTATGTTTACCTGGATACTGCGGTACAACATAATCATAATGGAAATTAAACATTGTAGTTTTACATATATCTAAAACGGCTATACCAGCAGCTATAGGTCTGTCCAAAGTTACTTGCAACCGTTTCATAACTAACAAAACCAAACCATCTTCCTCCCCTTCTCTAATAGTAATAGCATAATCCGCGGTTGGCTTTTTGTTTAACCTATCTGCCTTTTCCTTGTCCATTATTACCTGAATTCGTCGTCTATTTCTCTTCTGCTCAATAAGTTTTCCGTAACCAGTATTATTCAACAATTTCCAAAATCGTTTTTCTATTTCACTTATTGCCGCTTGACGCTTTATTGTGTTGAACTCAACATAAGGTTTCATCCAATCTGACTGACTAAATGTTAGTACTCTGTGGACCTTAACTATTTTACACCCTAACTTTAAATAAGTTCTTAATGCTCTATAATGGCACACATAATTTTCTTTTGGCTTCAGGTCCGCAATTAAGCGCTTTTGCTTTGATGGAAGCGGTAAGTCTAACTTTTCTCGTAAATCATTCTGTTCTACAGAAATATCTTCATCCTTTACAAACCTATTTGTTGGCGCAGGTGGATAACTGTTCAGTTTATCGTGAAGTTCTTCAGGAACAACTAAATCTACTTCGAAAAAATATCCTGTCAAATCATTATCTTTTAAACCTGCAACAAAAGAATGGGGGTCTTCTTGTATTTCTTTCAAGCCATTTTCTTCAGTAATCCACTGAAATCCATTAATAGGTAAGTACTCGCATAGAGCATGACCATATAGATTGTTTGCATCCCAATACATAAGCCATGTAGTTGGTTTCTGGGGATCATAATCTTCCATATGTTCATTATTTGCCTTAGCCATGCGAATGTCACCTGCACTCACTAGTCCACCTCTAATTGCAGACTCTAGCCATACATGCATAGTGGGATCTTTGATATATTCAAGTCTAACCTTCGTCATTTTTAAGGCAGCGTCTAAACTATACATTGGCAAAGAATAATATTGACTAACGTCTAAATCAAATGCTTCATAAAGTGTATTTCGTAGCTTGAACCAAACGTCAGCTAAAAGTGCAGTATCACATTTGACATAAAGATCATGTCATTCGCCCATATTTTTTATACCAAAAGTATCCCACACTTTTTTAGCATTTTCATACACTTCGTCCTCTATATCCTCGCCTGTTAAATCATTTTTAAAAAATTTCTTTTCTGGCAGTTTTGTTTCTGCAAACTTTATAATGTTATCCATATATGAATACGGATAGGCACCCTTTTTTAAAAGTAGATCCTGCGCTGCTTCTGGGAAAGTATCAAATGCTTGCCTTAAAAGAGGGAATTCATCTTTGCTCATAACTGCCACCAGCGACCCTAAGGCTTCAGGCATAAATAATGCGCTATCTATGAACCTAAGCTGCTTATTAATTGTTATGCTCATGAACTTCTCTGACGTTTGTGGTATAACTTCTATGTCTTGTATTAATCCCTTTCTAGCAGCCTGAATAATAAAATGACCGTCGTATCCCCTAAGGTTATGGAATATAACAGGAATAACTTTCGGAACAGAAGCTAAAATGTTACATGGCGTAGCATGTGCAAACCCTACGAATTCATAAGGATGAAGATGACTATGATGCTTAACAACTTCATGTTTATCAACATTCTTTTTAGTGAACTTAAAACCACAGAAATGACATTTTTCACGTAAGAGTGCCTTTTTATTTCTGGACTTTAACAAGTCGTCATTGCTAATTTTCATAATCGTGTTTGCTTCATTCTCGTGTTCTTTCATTCTTTTTTGCAAAATCTCATTTTTCTCTAAGAGGTATTCTATCATCTTAGTACTTGCGCAATCAGTGTCTTTTTCTATCCTGTAGGTATAGTTTTCCACCTTTTGTCCTTTCCAATCAATTACATAAGCATTAAAACCTGAAGGTTTGTGTAAACTAGTTCGTGTTGTATTTGTAGGTTTCTTGGCATCTTTTTGGGATGTTACATCAATATCGAAGTCTTTTTTAGTAAGAGCTTCAAAATCAGCCACAATTACATACGGTACTTTTTGAGTTCTACAATACTTTTTAAAATGCAAAAAATCATCTTTCGGAAAAACGGTTTTCAATTGATTGAGAGAGGAGCAAAAAGCTACATGTGTGTCATAATCAGTTTTGAAACACTGCAAACAGTGTCTGCAACAAAAATTTGTTGCGTTATTGGTTGATAATAACGTATGCAAGTTCCTAATGAACACAAAATGGTTGTTTACATCATCCTTATGCATAACTAAAAGTAAATCAACCATGATAGTTCTCTTTTCCTTACAAACATGTAAAGGTGCACAATAACTTCGTATTTCTTTTTGTTGACAATGATATGGCTTTTTGTTTTTACTACCTTCATTTGTAGCACTATTTTCTTTCCCAACATCATCAAAATTGTTAACTACACTATCTATAGTACAATCTACCAAATTCCTTGTTTCAGTTTTTGGTTTGGTTTTTTTAAATTCTTCAGAAAATCCTATTATTGTAAGACCAATATCTGGATTTTGTTTTTCGAACTTAGGAACTTGATCTAAGGTAAATGGAAATGTTATTCCATCCCATTTAATTTTCTTTGTTACACCAGATTTTAAAATGTTTTCATACCATTTTGGATCATTGTAAAGTCTTTTTCTATTAAATAACTTTTTGCTTTCTAAATTTAGCCTATTTATGTCTCCATGCAAGTACAAAGCACGCTGAAAACAACGACCACCTTCACCTGGTACAGTAATCAGAGAACGCGTTTTGTCTTGCAATGGTCCTGGAAGTTCTTCAAGCCTCCCACCCGAAAATGGTGTATACTTTGTGAGGGTCATTGATAAAGTCTTAAGTTCTTCGATAACCCAACCTGAACCATTGCAAGTATGCTCTTCAAATCTTAATTTAAAGTGTTCTATGGTAACTTTTAGTGCCATCATTGCATTAGCAATAGATAAACAGGGAAACATGAATGATGGAACAGGCCTAATGTCTTGTGTGAGTACGTCACTATTTTGGTCCTTTTTTGAATATAAACATTGTATTTCAAACTGAACTTTAAAATTAGTCCACTTCTTAAAGTACTCCTTAAATATTTCTAGAATTTGTTGCTGACAACTGCGAAAAAGACCTTCCACATCCTTACACACTACTCCGTTTAAGTCGGTAGCAAAAGTATGGTACATATCAAAAGCGTTTTGTTTCAGTTCTATGTTAAATGGATTAATACCGCTGCCTGACTGAGGAATCAATACATCGTCATAGTACTCAGTATGCTCTTTCACCAAATGATCCTGGAGCATGGGTACAGATGAAAAGTCTATATTGCACGCTGGACAATGGCGTCCTCGTAAAAAGTCAGGGTCAATAAAATTCAAAGTACAATCATTAGCAACAGTATTACTTAACCTTTCTCGTTTTGAGGGCCAGCTCATATCTTTGCAGTCCTCTCCAGGCCGTTTTGATCCACGTAAAGTTGTTGTGTAATTGTTTTTTCCAAACGTTAACTCATGATGTTTTGCAGCTACCATCTTCTTCGTAAAATCGCAAGTAAGATTGAAGTAGTCATCACCTTCAGATCCATTTTCTTCCCGTGGCTTGCATCTGACTGGAGTTGTGTTATCTGGATCAGAAATGTCACCATCCGAGACATCTATTTCACGTGGGATGGCATTCTTGTCCACCAAATCCGCTTGTACGGCAGGAAAGGTGCCACAAATTGTGGAGCAGAGGCACTTGTCTTGTATTTTGTTGCAGGATTTGCAGAAATGAACTTTCTTCATATGTTGGAAAACTTCTTCAACTTTTAAATACGCAAGTTCACAGTAGAAACAATTGAAGTAAGCCATTTTGAACAATTAAAGGTTGTACAAATAAAATTCAGGAAGTTTTTTTAAAAATTACAGAGGGTCAGTAAAAATGAAGTGACACAATCGATGTCTGGGTAAGTAATGAACAAATTAGGAACAGGCAAACATGCTTTTATATGAAATTAAAACGAAAACGTCCAAAACGGCTAAGTTACAAATATAACTTTCATATATAGAAATTCTTGTGCTTTGTAATCCCTTTATAACGCGAACCAGATACAACAGGCAGACTCAGCCATGTAAAACAGACTTAACAGGTACAAACTCGTCAAAGCCTCACCCGCATACATTCATACTCAGTATCTGCTATGACGCACGTATGTACCTAAGAATAATTATAATACATTTTCACTCAGCAGTACACAGGTATTCGGTTTGAAGCTTTCGACAACTTCCATAGTGAGTAACATACATTACCAAATACGACAGGCAGGCTCAGACATGTAAAACAATCTTAACACGTACAAACTTGTCAATGCGCTCATACACACGTAGACCCTTACTCAGTATCCGCTAAGCCGTACGTAAGTACCTAAGAATAGTTTTCCTAAAAGTTTCCATTCAATAAAGCACACGCAGTCAAACTGTAGACTTCGGCATCTTATTAGTTAACAACCTACATTACGCAGAGTATCTTGAAAAAACACACACACGCATCCATTTTAGGCTCACAATACACCTACACATGTAAATCAATACTCAGTGTCTGCTAAGAAACACGTAAGTACCTAACAATTATTGTATTGGTGGCATTTTCCATTCAACATTGCAGGTGGTTGAAGTAGCCTAGGGTTTGACAATTTTCATGAGCGATAATATTTTCTTGTTTAGCATACATAGTGGGGACATAATTAAAATTTTGTAGGAATGGCATTACCATCGCAAGCCATATTGTATATTGAGCTATATTGTTGAGCGATAACTCATTTACAAGTTGAGTTATAATATTTTCCAATTAATTTACAATGAGTCCAAATATATTCATTTAAATCATGTACCAATTCTTCACTCCACCGAACGCATGTTGAATTTGTCGCTGCGCGAAACTAATTACCACCTCATATACACGCTGAGCGAAACTATTTTCCTCCTGCCCTTACAATGAGCCCAACTATATGGGTTACTTACTACTATCATGTATCTGTAAAATATTACCAAAACGAGACGTCTGCGTAAAAT
>CM036940.2:103085210-103114676 GCA_020352615.2 Yoshiicerus persimilis
GACGTGAATCGCTCTCTAATTCAAACATTTCTATTCTTAACACATTTTATAAAATTGACAATTTGTCCATCAATATTATTTATTAAGTGGATGAAGTCCTCTTTATGCTTTTGTTTTGTCTGACTGTGAGTATGTGAGTTAGTGAGTGAGACCGAGTAGTGTATAACTCAAGAACGCACTAAGATAATTCGTTCAAATTGTTTTAATAAATCGGGCATTCAAATATCATCTCTGGATTCGAAAATGAGATCCCTCTCACCTTTGACCTTTGAATAAAAAATCAAAAACCGTTTCTTCTAAATTTAAACGCCGGACATCTGTTCTATTATTAAACCGCTACACCTTCGTTCACTTTTTCACAGCGCTTGATTGGTATATCTATTTATTTATTCAAGGAATGACGGAGGAGTCAAATATTTCTCAATTAAGAAACTCTTAACCAGGGTAGATGAAAAATTCTTTCAATTTTCATGTCAAAGCCAAGGGTATGCTGAAGGGGAAGGATGTCGTCGGCTTGTTTAAAAACTCTAATTCTCTAATTTTTACGAAAATCCAATCTATCATTTTTCTAAAATCTGCTATACCAATCTATCATTTTTTCCAAAAGCGGCTATACAAAATTTTCTTCACTTTTTCCAAAACCCCCTAAACCTGATTATTATTTTTTTTAAATAACGACAAACCACTCCTTCTGGAATTTTCGGAAAACCGCTACTTGTCAAATTGTTCATAAAGATATGACAGATATGAAAATTTAGCCAGATGCTCAAAAATTTGCCCTCTTTTGAATGATAATATAGATTTCTTTTTTGTCACCATTATTTTTTTATAGGTACTCTTCATTTTATTAAACATTTGTACGTTTATTTGATTATACATGTAATTAGTAGTAATTGCATTTTTGACAACCTTAACCATAGTTTAGAATATCCATTTCTTTATTTTAATACATTACATATGAATGGGAACTCGGGTAATCGAGTATATTTTATTGGCAGAAATAGAGTATTATTAGGATGATTGGCAAATATTGTGGTTAAACAATTTTAGTTGTGGGCAACCAATTATTTAGAAATAGTTACCGGATAAGATAAACATGTTTTGTTTACAATGAGGATTCTAATACCTATATGTCAATTAGGAACTAACCAAAAGTAGATGACAAATTGCTTCCATTTTTATATTAAAGCTATGACCATGCTGAAGGGGAGGGATCAACGAAAACATGGCTTACTTTAGGGATCAATAAACAAACAATTTAGAGTGTAAGAACAAATTCACTTGAATCACTATCGACTTTTCTTGGGTGAAAAATTTTACACCTAACAATATTGTCTGTCAGTAGAAAAAGATAAATCAAATTGTCTACCTATATAGGCATTCGACCGTGATACAGAATTCTTACATAAAGGATATGACTTAAAATTTAATGTTTACTATTTTTTACAAGTATGTTGAAATGTTTAGCATGGAGTGCTTGGGTGAGTGGACATTCAATGCATAAAATTAAATAAAAAGCCTTAGAGCGTCACTATAAATATACCATTATCCATATAGTTTTTTCATGCACATTCAGTTTAATTAAAACAATTCTTCGATCATTCCTTTACGTGTGGAGTTTTCCATGACGATACAAATCACTGCTGGTCGTAAATTCCATTTCACAGTTCTCACAGTTATAAGGTTTTTCCTTTGTGTGGATCCTAGTGTGCACCTCTAAGTTGCATTTCTGGGTGAACGCTTTTTCACAGAAATTGCATGGAAATGGTTTCACTTCGTTGTGCACTAGTTCGTGTTTCTGCATGTGCTCCTTCCTTCGAAAAATTTGTCCACAGATGTAACAAATAAAATGTTTTTTATCATCGTGAGTTTGTAAATGGCGTTTCAGATTTTGTCCCATAAATATATCACAAATATGGCATTTTTGCTGTTTGATTCCTTTGTGTACTTGTTCTGTGTGACGATTTAAATGTCCTCTTTAAGGGAATTCCTTTGAACACGATTCGCACTTATAGTTGTTAATTTTGGTACCTGTATATTTACAAAAAATAAATTTATAAGTTAATATGTATAAATAGTTGTTGACCATTAAATGAAAAATGGAAGAGAAACCTTAAAATTGCATTCATAACATATTTACTGAGTTCAAGGAAGCAAAAACCATCGACCGATGGGTTTTTGGGGGTTTTGGGTTTCTGCACTTTTAAATTCCTTAGGTAAAAGCAAAATGGTAGCATTTAACTTACCGGGTCTCTGTAAAACTTATAAGGAGCCCGGTAAAAACTTGATTTTTTCTCAGTGAAAGCACAAACTACAAGAATATAGGTACATTAATATTTTACCAGAATCCCAGTAGAATTTTTCAGGATCCTGGTAAAATGTACTTCCGGAATTTTACAGTGTGGGTATTTGGTCTACAAAGAGAATGTAATATTCTAGGAATATTACTTGATAATCATGCTTTTATAATTCGCAATAGTATAATTTATGAGGAAGATAGGTATCTTATAACTATAATTGTGAAATATCTTCATGTTTAGCAGGCTAAACTATAATTTTTTGCCAAATTGACGGTGCATTTTGTATTCCCCCAAGCAAAAACCCAAGAACCCATGGGATTTCGAAGAAAATCATATTTTAGGTCATATTTTTGCTCAAAACCCTTGGTCGGCATCCTTGACAGACGTCTTTGACAGCATTACCTTTACCAACTTTACATTTGGAATTATTTTTATGTTTGGTGAAAACTGATTGCGGCTTACTCCATCTTCATTGGCCATGTCTGTCTGTGGACTAGGCGACTGTTAAAAGGTTGTCAGGCCTTTTCAGTTAAAATTATATTAGTAGTAGCAAGTGACCTTAAAATAGAACCACCGTCAAAATAGTCTAACAAACTTACTTGGGGTCTGATGGCAAGATAGTTAGAGTAGCATAGCCTGTTGGCAACCGGTTAAGATCGCTTGTTAATGCGGTGTGGGCGATTTCACTCGCGGTGTTTCGTAGAGTCATATCAATGTGAGTTTTAAAAGTAGTTAGGAGATTATTAGCGTTAATCAATTGGCTAAAATTGTGATTTTTCCGCAACCATAAGCATCTACATTATATAACCAGTTGTATTCTTGATTCAAGTGGGTTGAAGTTGTTGGCATGATGGGGATGTTATTGATTGACCCTTCGGTAATATTGCAGTCGCTCATATTTAAAAGAAAAACTCCTATGAAACCAGCCCACATTCTGAACTCACAAATGAATTATTTGGGTTTTACACTTTTACCAACGGATTTGGAACATCCATCTCAAAATTTAGATTTGAAGAAATTTTTGAGTATTGGGAATATATTATTAAAACATCGCCATAGCGTTACAGGATGCAAGCCAGAGTACAAAATTACTTGCTTCAGTTATAATTTAATAATTTTAAATTAAATAGTTTGTCATAGCGATGGATAATTTAATTTTTCATGGAAACTCAAAATTATTGAATTTTGCCATGGAAATGCGGTCGTGCTAATGTGGTTGCCGCCCGGAGTCACTAACGGCGACCCAGTACGAGAAGGGACGAAAACGGAGGTCAAGCAGTCTCATTAGACCGACCAAAGGTCGGGCTAATGATACTGCTTGGCCGGAGTTTTTTAACTCAGTCAGCTGCCTTTGATATACACTTTCCAGCGTCAACCAAATGTAGGAAAAAATAATAGACATAACGAAACGAAATTCTGAATTTATTTAAAGTTATTTTGAAAAGTCTGATTTTATTTGAAGTTATTTTAAAAGTCTTACTTTATTTGAATTTATTCACAAACAGTCATATCCTGGCCACCCATGCAGGCTACGAAATATGCTGATTCCCAGTGTAGACAGACATATATATTGGTCGTTATACCAACACGTCATATCAAATTAGGGATCGTGCACAAATCACGTAACGCAAAATTTCTAATTTTTGGACCCCCACCCTCCTTTATGTAACGCTCCGTAACGCATTGGTTGGCTCCCCCCTAAAATTACCTAACGCATTGTTTAATCACCCCCCAAAATTACGTATATAAAACTGCCAAATACTTGAAACATTTCATTAGCACTATAACTTATTAAGCAGTGCAGAATTTTAAAAGTCGAGTGAATTAATTGACTACTCACTGTAATTAATTGTATCTCGATATTGACAATTTTTTACTCCTATACTACTTGTTTGTAGCTTACTCAAGTACGTGTGCAGTAACCCCTATGCTTTCATTAAAATAGTGCAGTAATAAGGTCTCCTCAAAAGAGGATCTTAGCAAGCTAGATAAATCATTAAACAATGAAACTGGAGGATTGTTGCAGCATTTTGTATAGTTTCTGACAGTTGATGACAACTTTGTGGAAAGTTATCTTGAAATAGTTACCGGAAATTACAAACACCTAGCATGGGAAGCCAAATTATTTGTCAATTAGAAAATTAAACCAACGTAGAAATATCGCTTTAATTTTCATGGTTAAGCAAAGGGTATGCTGAAGGGGAAGGATATGGTCCACCGGAAGCATCATTAGGAATAGCTGCGGAAAGCTTTCAAATAAAGTCGTAGTTTTTTGAATTAATTCAAATAGAGTCGTATTTTGTTGAATGAATTCAAATAGAGTCGTACTTTGTTGAATGAATTCAAATAGAGTCGTACTTTGTTGAATGAATTCAAATAGAGTCGTACTTTTTTGAATGAAGTCATATAGAGTCGTACTTTTTTGAATGAATTCAAATGGAGTCGTACTTTTTTGAATAAGTTTAGTTCAAAAGCATCAATGTTGCGTTTAAATCGTAGCTTTTGGCTTTTGGATAATTTTACTGTACCTCAAAAATAATGTTTTCCACAATAAAATTGGAGTAATCATTTTGCCACTACAATCGTCATTCTACACAAAACCATTCATTTATTCACAAGTAATAGTTATCCTATATATTTCATGACTTGCGCGCATTTTGCTACAAATTCTGGAAATGAGAGGCATAATCAAGTACTACGAGGTATGAAAAATATGGCAAAATCATTTATGAATGTAAAATGGAAATTATCGCAATTACAGACGATTGTTATGCAGACGAAACGTACCGACGAATGTAGCCTTAGTTGGGGAAAACTGCACTGGGAACCAGTATATTTCGTAGCCTGTAATGGTGACCAGATGACGGTTAGTGATAAATTCATATGTATTCACACTTTTAAAAATAAATTGAAATAAATTCTGTATGGTGTTTGACAATAAAGTGCTTAAATTGATACATTACATTAAGGTTACTAACATTTAAAATAATATTCATCTAATTCTAGAAATAATGGTATATTTTCTCCAATGGTTAATGAATAAGAAAAATTTTATGCAGGAAAACAGTTCATTTTATTCATGGGTGTGGTTGTTGTGTGGTCAATAACTGACAAGTGTTACTTATTAATAATAATATATAAATTGTAACTGTGTTGTAAAGGCCAATGGCTAAATCAATTATACAGTTGAATAAATTCTATTCTATTCTATTCTAACTGACAACACAATTAAAAGATGTTGAACATTTTTTTTAAATACACATAATACAATATCTGTAACAGTGACAGGAGACACACTTACTCTATATTCTAATACTAATTTTTAAACGCAATTTCCCAATACTAAAAAAATTCAAATCTTGATTTTGAGATGGCTTTTCCAAATCCATTGGCAAAACTATGAAACCCGGATAACTCATTTGTGAATTCAGAAAATGGGCTGGCTTTATAGAATTTTTCCTCTAACATGAGCGACTGCAATATTTACAAAGGGTCAATCAATATTATCCCCATCAAGCCACGTGTGCGTTACTTCAACTCACTTGAGTCGAGAATACAGCTTTAGCCATATCGTCTACTTTGATCTTTTGATTAGCGATAGTCATGTTTTAACTAACTACTTTTATAATTCACATTTATATGATTCTAAAAGCCGCGAGTGACATCGCCCGCACCGCATTAAAAAGCGATCCTTACAGGTTGCGAACAGGATACGCTTCTCTATCTTTCCATCATACCCCAAGTTTGTTAGACTACTTTAAGCTGGTTCAACTTTCGTGTCACCAACTGCTGAGATTTTAACTTAAGAGGCCCGTCACACTAATTACAGTCGCCTAGTATACATACAGACATGGCCCATGAGGATGGAGTAAACCGCAATCAGTTTTTCACAAAACCTAATAATAATTCCAATTTTTAAATGTTGACACTTTAATAAAAAATAATCAATTAATAACGATGTTTTCGACCTGCAGGTAATTTTTCTGGTACACTTCAATGATGTCTACGAAGTGAAAGGTCGGAATGAGGCACAAATCGGAGGTGCCGCTCGCTTTTGCACTGCCATCAAAAAATATGACAACCCGATCGTCCTTTTCTCCGGTGATTGTTTCGCTCCTAGTGTCCTCTCAACTTTCACAAAAGGTTACCTAATTAAATATTACACCTGAAATCATGAAAAATTGTGAATTATAATTCTAATTTTAGGTGAGCAAATGGTACCCGTCCTTAATTCCGTGAATACATCCTGTGCCGTCTATGGAAATCACGATTTTGGTTAGTCGTCATAATTCACTTCCTAAATTGGTCATAATTTTGATGTTTTTGAACAATTCTAAGGTACAGCAATAATTGAATATAAATTTATAGATTTTGGACTTGAAGTCCTTTCGGATCTGACTCAGCAAACTACTTTTCCGTGGTTGATGTCCAATGTCATTGATAATGAAACTAAGTTGCCTCTGGGAGATGGAAAACTAACAGTGACTCTGGAACACTGCGGAAGGAAAATTGGATTGGTATTAAATTATCAAATATTATCCATTAGCAACTCACATTCTTCACTATTTTCTGAAACTTTGATTGCTTTGTTTATGTTGTTATATTTTGACCTCACAGATTGGGTTAGTCGAGAAGGAATGGTTAGAAACACTTTCAACAATCGATCCAGAAGCTGTAACTTATACTGATTACGTTCAAGCGAGAAATCAACTAGCGGAGCAGTTACGAAAAGAGGTGAGTAGTGACGACGTTATGAGTAAGCACTCATATTTGAGCTTAAACTGAATACAGGGTGTTCCGTAAATGAAGAAAGACTTTTGTTGTTTTGTTAACCAGTTGTATTCTTGATTCAAGTGGGTTGAAGTAACGCACAATCGCCATACTATTGTATATTATTGATTGACCCTTTGGTAATATTGCACTCGCTCATAGTTAAAAAAATCCTATGAAACCAGCCCTCATTCTGAAGTCACAAATGAATTATCTGGGTTTTATAGTTTTGCCAACGGATTTTAAACTTCCATCTCAAAATTTAGATTTACAGAAATTTTTGAGTATTGGGAAAATATGATTAACAATTAGCATTAGAATAGACTAAGTATATCTCATGTGTCCTAAAGTCATGAAATATACGGGATAAATATTACTTGTGAAAAAATTAATGGTTTTGTGTGGAATGTCGAATGCAGTGGGAAAATACAGAAATTTTCATTGTGGAAAACATTATTTTTGAGGTACAATAAAACCACGATCTACCGCAAGCATTACAACAACATGTTAGTTTTTCAATGGTATCAATAGCTAATCAAAATATCAAAGTTGATGATACGATATGGGGTACTGTGGGATTTATACATACAGCTATAATTCTCTGTATGAAATACCACTAAACCAGCTGTATTCGCGAAAAAGGTTGCTACTCCATTACTATTTCAAGATTGAATACCTTCCATAATATATGCTCTTAGGAACTCTCATACATTATATATTTACAAGTATACTATGTTTTCCATATTTTATCCGAAAACCAGAAAAGATAAATAAGTTCAATCCAATTCGTATTTATTAACATGCCAATATAAGCACAATCTGCCAGAATACAAGTTAACCAACGGAAACCAGCAGAAACAGAAATAAAAAGTGTAAATATTTTTTAACGTTTATAGCTGCCAAAAGTAAAAATTCGAATTTATTTCATGCTTTTCAAAGAAGTCTGGCTTTATTTGAATTTATTCAAAAACGTCCGACTGTATTTGAATTTATTCAGAAAAAGTCCGACTGTATTTGAATTTATTCAGAAAAAGTCCGACTGTATTTGAATTTATTCAGAAAAAGTCCGACTGTATTTGAATTTATTCAGAAAAAGTCCGACTGTATTTGAATTTATTCAGAAAAAGTCCGACTGTATTTGAATTTATTTAGGAAAGGTCCGACTGTATTTGAATTTATTCAGAAAAGTCTGACTGTATTTGAATATATTCAGAAAAAGTCCGACTGTATTTGAATTTATTCAGAAAAGTCCGACTGTATTTGAATTTATTCAGAAAAGTCCTACTGTATTTGAATTTATTCAGAAAAAGTCCGACTGTATTTGAATTTATTCAGAAAAAGTCCGACTTTATATGAATTTATTCAGAAAAAGTCCGACAGTATTTGAATTTATTCAGAAAAGTCCGACTTTATTTAAATTTATTTACATGTGTTCCAAAAAGTACGATTCTATTCGAATTCATGCAAAAAGTTCGACTGTATTTGAATGCCTCCAAAAAAGTCTTACTTTATTTGAAAGCTTACTGCAGCTAACAAAACATTATTTTCTAATGATGCATGCCGTAAACAGGGCCATAGTTTAACGATATCCTTCCCCTTCAGCATATCCTTAACTTTGACATGAAAATTGAAACGATTTTACATCTACCTTGGTTTAGTTTTCTAATAGACAAATATTTGACTACTCATACTAGGCATATGAGATGTTTATCATTTCCGGTAACTATTTCAAAAATAATTTTCCACAAAGAAAATCGCCAGTTGTCAACAACTAAGATTATTGTGCCACAACGTTCGTGTATTATCGCAATAATATTTGTTGTACATACATAAATGATTTGCCACATTTTCCATCACTTATAACACTTGATTATGCCTTGCTTTTCCAGACTTTGTAATAATAAATGTGCTGAAGACATGAAATATAAGGGATAAATATTACTTGTGAAAAAATAAATGGCTTTGAATGGGATAGCGAATGTTTTGGGAAAATGATTTTTCTTATGCCATTATGGCAGTTTTCATTGTGGACAACAGTTTTATTGATGTATATTAAAATTACGGCCTTTAGATGTAAATTTAAAGCAAAACATATATATTCCGACTTGATTCCGACTAGGTTGACATTAAAATTTTATGATTTGTCTGGCGAAATGTTCCGAACAGAAAAAGGTATCTCAGCTTTCTCATTCAATTTTATGGTGGTCGAATCATTGGAGAAGGAGAACCCGAAATATCCATTGCTTCTTAACCCATTTATGTCATAATTTATAAAGTTTGAATTTGTATCAAGTTATTTTAAATGTAGGAATTTATTTGAATGTATTCGGAAACCTAATACCAAATTTCAGGTAGGTATATTTCCTAAAGTACATCGACTAAAACAATCTGGGTTTTTGTAAAACGTCCAAAATTTAATACCCGATAGCTTAAAACAGGAAATTTTGCGATTTGTCCAAAATCAACTGTTTGAATTCTTTACAGTTGAGAGGAACTAATTCACCGTCAAATTCTGGTCACCATTGCAGGTTACGAAATATACTGGTTCTCTGTGTAGACTACGACATATAGTGATCGTCAGCGCAGATTACGACACATACCACATTGTACAAAAGCATAAGTTTGAACATAAACTACATTAGAGGTCACAACGGTGTTACCGATTCATCCCCTAGAAAACTCACTGAAAGCTTCTTCCAAATATTTAAAAGCGGTCTGAACTCTGTGAATACTTAACAACTACCTAACTAACTAACAGACATGCAACCCGAAAACATACAGTTGAATAATAGGATGCCACACACTGCGGAGTGGTCTGGTTTTCCAAATATCCGTGTTCTCGATCATCTAGACTATCATACTATAAAGTGTAAAGCTGGAGGAATTTGTTCTGATTGGTAGTGAACCTTAGAAATAGTAGATAAATTTTTGGCAGGCCTTATTTCGTTTTGTAACATTTAAAAAAACCAGTCAAAGATTGTATTTGTGGAAAACCAATTATTCTGAAATAGTAACCAGTCTGTTTAGAATGAGAAGTCAAATAATTGTTTATTAAAAAAGTAACTCCAAGTAGATGTAAATTAGCACTAAACTTCATGTAAAACCTTAAGGTATGCTGAATGGGAAGGATATGAAAGGATGATTTACCGCAAGCATCTCCTGCAAATAAGTTAGCAGGTAAGAGGATATAGTCTCACGTTAGTCGACGTCGGCGGCAAATTCAAATTAGTTTTCTTTTTAAGCACCAATTATGACATGACAAACAATGTAAGAGTTTTTGAGAGTTTTTATGTTGATGAATTTGGGAACACACCGAATGACCTGCATATTAAAGGAGATAACATAAAGCATAATTGTATAATTTAGGTACTACAAACATTTTGTTAGTTCTTGAATAATCCAGATCGCCATTAAACATGGTTGTTGAGCAACCAGAAATCTGGAACGTGCTATAAATAGTTGCAGAGTCCGTGAAACAAGTCTGAAAATCCAACGGAAGACGATTTGCTTTCAATTTACATTATTTAATTGTCTATTGCCTAAAACTTAGGTATTTATACTTTACAAATCAGAAATAGTCATTTTAAATATCAAGGTCATTTGTATGGATTCATATATTTACACGATATAAAAGAACGGCGTTTAGGATCTTTAGTTCTACCATTTCGTTTTGGAAATTGCTATTTAAAATATTCCAATTACTTTTTTGTTTTCATTTTGGAATGGATATCGATATCAATTTTATTGCGCCTCGAAAATAATGTTTTCCACTATACAAATTGCCATGCTATCCATGAGTAATAATCATACACGGAAAAAACAAAGTTCTGTTCACCAATACAAATGTACTAAAATTTTTCGGTACACACTGCGTACTGAAATATTTCAGTACATTATACAATGTGTTAAACGAATTCGTCAACTTGTTGTATGTAACCCGTACATTGTGATTAGTACGTATCCGTACTGAATCGCAGTACATACATACAAAAAAAGTAGGCCTTGCCTGGATTCGATTCCCAGACTTCCCATCTACTGTCTGTCGCTCTACTTACTGAGCTACCACACAGTATGAGTTATACGGGAAAATTTTCATTACATATTGGATCTGTCTGACGTTGCCCATAAATTATTCAGTACGGAATGTGTACTTAATTTGAACGTAAACTTAGTACTAATAGCCAATACATACTATGTACCAAATTTGAATACACATGTTTTGGTAATTGTACTTATGTTAAGTATATTAGTACTAAATTTTTTTTTAGTACGCATACGTATTCAAAAATTTTTTTCCGTGTATTACAACTACATTCGTCATTCCATTGAAAAGCAATCATTTTCTTTATATGTCTTGGCTTTGGTAAATGTTATTAAAATTTTGAAAATAAAATGGTAGGAGTGATGAACCACGTGGGAAAATCATTATTATCGACGTAACCACGTAAAATGTATATTTTTGCAATGATTGCCGAATGTTTTTGCAAAATAATCTTAGTTGACAACTTGCAATTTTATTTGTAGAAAACCAAAGATTTTGAAAGAGTAACCAAGAAAATCATAAACATCTCGCATATTTAGAATGAAGAGTCAAATATGTGTCAATTAGGAAACTAACCAAGGTAGTAGAAAGATTTTTCCAATTTTGATGTCAAAGCTAATGATGTGCTGTAAGTAATGAATATGATTCAGCTTAAAAATGATCTACCGCAAGCATCAATAGCAATTCATTATTTTGTTAGCTTTGGCTTTTTCATAGCAATAATTGTTTGAATAACAAGAAGAAAAATGTTGTCGCAGCAAGTAGAAGAAAATAGAAAGATAATAGTATGGGTACCTATTATAATATAAAAACTACTCAAAATATCATTTAACGACTTCTGTCAACACAAATTATTCTAGAATTATTCTAGAAGGTTTTGCCATGCTGTGTTTGAAAAGTGGATTAGACCAGCCACTGTGTAGCTCATTTGTTCTCATTTAGCTAGGCATTCATGGGTATCCATGTTTCGGCAAAAGATCAAGAAAAGCTTTTTTGGAACCCCACTGGTAAACCTTGAAGAAGGTCAGTTGGGGACAATTCACAAAATAAGAGGGGAAGGAATAATGGTATGCAGTATGGGCAATATATAAATACTGTAATCTCTGCAACTGCAATTCATTTTTCTGGCTACATTAGATAATCAGGTTGCTGACTTCATCTAAAACAAGCTAACTCACTTCAAATGAAATCAATGACACCGGCATCAGCTAGGAAAAAGTGTTTTAATATCCATTTGACTGTGATTTGCGAAAGAGACTTGATTTATAAGCCAAGCGCCCTACACTCAACACAAGAATTAGCTCAAGGATAATTTAAAAGTCAAGCATCTCCCGGCCCTAACTTAAAACACAATAGAGAATTATTACTATAAATTGCGAATGATAATGGTGGAAACTTTGAAGTTTAACCTTTTAACAAAGGTGCTTAGGGGTCTTTCATAAAGGACGTCCGCGATTTTTGGCCCTTATTGACCCCACCTCTCCCCCTTGATCACATTTGTCCGAATTTCAAAATCCACCTCCCCCCATGGATGTTAAGTTAAATAAACTTTAAAAAACATAAAATGAATGAGTGAAACGACGAACTTCAAGCTTAATTTTTTCCTTTAAAGCAACGCTAAATTATTTTCAATAGATTTACAACGATTATGCACTGTTTCAAAAGGCATTGATAAAGCGGCAAGCACATGCTGTAAATTAGCATTTATCGCCGTGGACAATGCCAAAGATTACTGAAGTTGCTCTTAATTCGATCTGAATGACGGAAATTTCATTTGATACACTAATTCTGAAAGCTCTTGCTTTTATACAGGATATTATTAATATGAAAAAATCACAAGTCCTATAATGAACGATATTTAGAAAAACATTTATTAAACCAAAATTTTATTCGTTACCACACATGGGAATCAAACACTTTTACGGCGCACCGCTTTTTTAATATACACTAATTAAATATTTTAATATAAATATTATTTACACTAATTAAATAGTTATAAATTGAAAGGGTACATTATTTTATTGGAATTAATAAGTTTACTTACTATTTGTGCTGGGATAATTGAACTTAAGCGCGATGTTCCTAAACCCTTTCCCCAATGTCAGAATATGCCAGATTTTGCTAAACCGTCACTCTCCCATCAAGCCGAACGTCGTTTTTGGAAAACCCCTTAGCATTCCATCCAATAGAACAAGAACAACGTGAAGAAAATTCTATCTTGCCTTCGGTTTTCAGTCACCACACATTCAGATTCGTTTCGAAATAGTTTTCGGAAAGTTTTAAAAAAATTTCAACAAAGTAAGAAAATGGCTGAGTCTTCTGAAGTGGATCGCCATCTGGACATGGCATTACAAGCAAATAATGGAAACATTGGCGTGGTAAGTTGAAAGTTACATTCGAAATTACGTTCAATAGTAAAATATATGAAAGTAAAAGGTTTATTAATGCTAATGTTATCTTTGTTAATTATTCCGTCTTCTTAGTTCATTGATGGAGTATTTCGATTACTAGCGAGTAACACCGACTTTTATTCTGGTTATGATTCAAAGTCAGCCATAGCGGTATTTCCAAAATTGAAGTTTTTGTGGTAAAATGAAGACTACAGTTTGAATAATGAAAATGATATGTTTTTTAGGGTGTTATGGAAGCATTTGTAAAGTATGAAGCATTGGGAATAGAACCCCCCGAGAAAAAGAGAAAGACCGCTGCGGGTAAGAATAACAATGTGTTTATCTTTTGTAAACATTTATTTGTCTGTTTGACTGGAAGATTACCTTTTAAAGTGGGTGTTTTTTTAAATGGCGGTACTATTTTTCAGATAATAAGCCAGTTTCAACAAACGACGACCAATCAGTCAATGAAGTAAGTTAAACAATGTAATATTCTGTTCTTCAATTTTATTGGCGAATTGAATTCTATTTGCTCGGAAGTTAAAATAATGATTTTTCTTCAAAAATAAAAAACACAGAAAAATACATAAATTATATAATTTACATTTTAGGCTTTAAGTGCAGTTCTAATTTTTGCCAAATGGAAATTATAATTACAGGTAGTTGCACCTGACAGCGACTCAGGCTTAATTGAAGTTCTCGAAATGCGAAGAAAAAATATGCGAAGAAGCAAAAGTTATTTTTCCAACAATTTGTCTTTCCTTCTGGATAAAAAGTATCCCTCAGTATGTTTAAAAGAAATTCCGAGAATAGGTATGTCGTAAAAAATTACAATATAACATTGACAAAATTCCGTTAAGGGAAATATAAAATGTACATATCAATTGCCATATTTTTGATTTGATAATTGACGCATTTCTAAACACATCATTTGCATTGATTTGTTTGTTGAATGATATGCTCTTTTAATGGCTTATGCCCCTTATTAATTACATTATTTGGTTGGAAACTATGTTGTCTTTATATTATTTCATATTATACTTTATTTATAATATACTATAATATATTTATTGTAAACGTTGTACTGTATGTCTATTGTAGTGGTAAGCAATTGTACATTCTTTTATTTGTTATGCTATCATTTAATTTTTTTAATTTTTGGTGTTCCAATCAAAGACTGCAATTACTTTTGGAAGTTAAATGCTTGTACATTGACTGCATATAAGAAATCAATTTTCCAACAGCAAAAATTGTCATCTTTCTATAAAAATAAGCAATTTAGCACAAACATTATTTTCGGAAGGATTTTGCTCCATACACGAATAATTATTTTTCTATAAAAATTGCTTTGCCTATCTATAACGCTGGTTCATTGGTGTCCGGACATACCGGTCAAAGATAAAATGCTTTTTTAAAACATAAATTTTATTTAGTCGGCTCAAATTTCTAAAAAATAAAAAAAGCGAACTTCGGTTGCATTATTTTACTACCCGATCACCTATAGTGTCGTATTCTTAGTAATCATTTTGATACAGTGCCACATGGGACCACACCCTGTGGTCTTTTTAACTGAGTTGATTGGCTGAATGCTCCTCAGATTAACATCTAAATACTTACGCCACAAATCAAAATATGTCCTGGTTTACTGTTGATTTCAATCATTATACTAATTTCGCAATGATTGTGTTGATTTACTCCAATGGCTACTCAAAAAATTAATGTATCTACTTAAAGTCATTTCAACCTTTTCTGACTGCTAAATATGATTATCCTACTCTATATTCGGATACTCATGAAATTTGTATTAAGTACAAAAAACTTTAATTATGTAATGGAACATAATATGACGTTAAACAGATATTATGACAAAAAAGCAGCATAATTTATGTAAAAAGCATTTCTACCGTTGTGAATATGAACATTCTTGTATTGAGTAACGAATTTTTGTAAAATATTGTGCTCATTTACACTATTTTTTTACAAAAAATGACGATTTTGTGTATGACAAACTGATTATTCATATGGCGGATTTAAATTATTGCCGATTTAAAATTAATGTGCTTATTGATAAAATATCAAAATTGTTCTGTTTAAAAAATAGATGAACCCATTGACAATGATCCCTGGAATATTTTCCTCCCTCTGAGTTTGAATTATTTATTTGAGTTCGAGGATGGCATAATCCGTGTATTCGAAAACAAGCAGTTTCAAACCATCAAAAAATGGAAAAACTACGAGTACATTAGTAGAGATAAGTTTGTAGAGGAGATGCAGTTCCTATCCGAGATGAATGAGAATCCTGCTCTGTAAGTTTTTATTGTCTTGTGTTCAAGGATTAATAAAAATATCACCGTTTTATTTACGGGTTAGCACTTATTGCTATTTAGTGGACTTAATTCATCATGTCATTAATAATAAAATTGTTTTAGGAACGCATTTTGCAAAGAACGGCTGGACAAGCTAAAAACTGATTATCAAGTATATTGGAAAATAAGTGATAAAGATGAGAAAGCTGAACAGGAAAAAGTTCGCAACGATTTTTATTCAGTTATGAAAGTAAGCATAAAATCCAGCAATTATAATTCTATTACACATATTTGAATTCAATCTTAATAATTCTCAAACTACTTAGGTGGATACTCATTTGCACGCAGCAGGCTGCAGTACGCTGATTCGCTTCCTAAGATTTTTAAGAAAAAAGTTCCTGCATAATGGCTCTGATGTAGTGTACAGAAACGCTGAGGGTAAATTACTTACGCTAAAAGAAGTTTTCGAACTTGAAGGACTAAAGGAAGAAGATTTAAATCTTGACCGGTTAAATATGCATGCCGTAAGATTGCAAAGTTTTCATTTAGATAATTTCGGGCTAAGTAAAACCTGTACTTGCAATATATGTATTAAAACATTGTCATTTTAATTTTTCTTTCTTTTAGGACGACGAAACCTTCTGCAACTTTGATAGCTTTAACAGCAAGTTCAAGCCGTTTGGAAGTAAAATTTTAAGAGAAATATTTTTAAAAACCAAAAACCATATTAAAGGAAAGTATTTTGCTGAGTTGATAAAAGTAAGTGATTGCAAGGGTCGGAAATCTATTTTTAAAATAAAACATTTTCACATGTTATTCGTAGCACAACTTGCTTTCATCATATGTACACATTCGGTGCATGTGAGAGGTTTGCATCAGCAAATTAGGAATTAATCAAATTATGCTTCGTCAAATTAAAAAAATGGCTAATTTTTTCTAACAAAATCATCTACAAGATTTCATCACAAAAAAATTATTTATGCACACGTAATATTGAATTTTATTTAGTTAGTAAGCAATAAATTTATCTTCCAATATTTAATTTCCAATTAATAATAATTAAATTAAATACCATTTAAGAACATATTTTTTCGGATTTTACAGAAATATTTTGTAAATATTTTGGCATTTGGAAATAATATATATTCTACCCTCTGCTGATTAGTTTACTTTTTGTTCTTTAAAAAGGAAGTGATGGCAGAATTTTCTGACGAAAATTCACAATCAGGCGAAATAAGATTGACAATTTATGGAAAGGATTATGATGAGTGGGCAAGTCTAGCAAAGTGGGCGGAGATCAACAAGTTATATTCCAAAAATATAAGATGGATCATCCAAATACCCAGAATTTTGTAAGTTTTTTTGGTATTAATATTCAGAGAGACTGTTTTTCGATATTTACTTATAATTGTATATTTTCCCCCATATTTTCAGCGATAAAATTAAGATTGAAAAGCCCAACCACACTTTTGAGGATATCTTGATAAATTTTTTCACACCATTATTTGAAGTAACCAGCAATGCATACGAAAACCCGGTCTTGCACGCATTTCTGAAATGCGTAAGAGAATACTTTTTTATTTCAAGTGATTTTAGAAAGGTTTTACAATGCTCCAATCTTAATAATTTATGATTTAATTATATAAAGGTCGTCGGAATAGATCTCGTCGATGACGAAAGTGATCCTACGGATTCCTTATTTGGTAAAGATGCTGTTACTCCACAGAATTGGATAGAAAACACGAATCCAGCGTATAATTATTATATGTATTATTTTTACACAAACTTGGCAGTACTAAACCAGTTTCGATGGTAATCATCATATAAGTCTTTCAATAATATCATTGACTTTGAGAAATAAGTAAAAGCAAATACATGTCTCCAATTATATTTGTAAATATATAGGGAAAGAGGACTTAGCTTGCTGTCCTTACGCCCCCACTGTGGGGAAGCTGGCCCTCCCCATCATTTGGCCACCGCGTTTATGTGTGCGGAAAGCATCTCTCACGGTTTAGTTCTCAAGAAGGTAAAATTGTGATCTTCCTAGGTAAAATTGTGATCTTATACCACCAATCTAATTTTCTATTTGAATATCAAATTTCAGGTCCCCGTCTTGCAATACCTTTACTACATATGCAAAATTGGAATTGGGATGGCTCCAATAAGTAACAATTACTTGTTTGTAGAATATGAAGAAAATCCCATCCTGCAGTATCTGCAGCAAGGTTTAAATGTATCATTATCTACTGATGATCCCACTATATTCCACATCACAGAGACACCCCTGCTGGAGGAATTTTCCAAAGCGGCCCACAGTTTCAAGCTAACATCTGCCGAGATGTGTGAATTGGCCCGTAACAGCGTATTGATGAGTGGTTTTGACAAAAAGGTAAAACGTTTAACAAGTGCCCAGCAAAAGATCGCAATTTTTTACTTGAGTATTTATAATTTTCTTTAAGTTTCCAATTGGCAAGGTTTCATATTCAATAAAGATTAAACTAATATTTCATTTATAAACTGATTTACTTTGATAATACTTTTGTGGTGCACTAAAACTTAACTTTCTTTTTGGAAAAAATAAATATTTCCAAGTATTTTGTTGATTGCAAAACCTAATGTAACACTATTTAAACAAACACTACAAGTTATTCGATTCAATTAGTAAAAAGTAAATTATATGTTTTTGGTCCCGTTTATGCGTGTATGTATAGTCCGTTCAATATTTCCATCTCAGTATCAGGCTAATAATCAGGTATTTTTGCTATACAGACTAAAGAGGACTGGGCAGGCCGTTCGTATAGAAAGGAATTTGAACAAGGTAACATGAAAAAGAGCAATGTTCCAGTCGTGCTGCCTTTCGTCGAAAGAAAATGGATGAAGAATTACAACTGATATTTAAGTGATTTTAGTTAATAGCGTTCAATATGCAAAACTAAAGTGAAGGAATATGAGTAAATTAGAAATATGCAAAAAAGTTGTTCGCATTCTATTTTTATAATATTGTCGGAAGTATTGTTTCAGCAACTATTCTGTGAGTATCGTAATCTATTAAGTTGAAGTCTGTGTTCAGAATTAGATATTGCTTATTTATATTAAATATCTACGTGTTTTGTAGTTGAGTTTAGCCAGTTGAGGAGAATTCTTAAAGTGAGTCAACAATCAAAAATCGCCTTATGGGTCACAAAATTCGGAAATATGCATTAATATTGCAAATTCGACTATCGATTGCTTCCTAAGCTAACTTTTTGACTGAATTGTGTAAAGTGAACAAGTTAAAGGTACTGCCACCACACAGGTAAAGTGCCCTAATTACCATTTGTCTTCATAAACATAAAATAGGCGAATAAAAAAAATAAAATTTCAATACGGAAATAAAAATGGCACAACCTCTGGAACTTTTCAAATCATTTTCAAGATTGTCTTTAAACCTATCCCAGGTAATTCTTATTAAATTATGAAATCAAATACTGGGGGTCTGCAGTCTCCGATAAATTGTAAATTTTTGTTTAGAAGTTAAATTTAATTGTCACGAAGGTTGAGGTGTTGTGATTATTTTCCTCCAATAAAATTATTTTATTGATGGGGCGATTCGGAAACACGAGACACATAGCAGGGCACATCTTGACGCACAACAAATATATTCTGTGTAAAGTTTCAACGGACAAAACGTGAGTATAGTCGTGATTATAATTTATAACCAAAAATAATCGTCTCCGAAGACGATCATTTTTGAGGGAAAATAATCGCGAATGCAGCGCAGACAGGTCGATTAATAAAAATAATCATAAAATCGCGATTATAAATTATTTGAAAAGGAGTTTGTTATCCCTTACAATCAACAAAAAGGGATAAGAATTGTTTCCACAGAATCGAATTCTGTGTCCTCTAAGCCTCTACCGTAGCAGTAACCTGATATCTCACGGGAAAATTATTAATAGAATATTAAAGTCAATGTGGTAAGTTTACACATATATGAATTATACACATTTCGATTGCAAATGTTGCTCAAAATCGTAAATGCCGTAAATATAGGTTTGCTACTCATGCACAAATTTTTAAACTTAAATAAGTAAAAGTAATCCAAATCGAACATTTTCGATTGAATTCTTGCTTTTAAATTTTGTTCGTAATTATGTAATGTAGACATTCATTTAGATATACATCGATCTTTTTTAACACAGATAATTAGTAATAAATAGTAGTTTTGGCAACCTTGATAGCTTGAAAGAGAAAATATTGAAATACAATTTTTTATGGATTTCAAGTCTTTTACTACATTTATTTGGGCATAGAATATTTCTTACTGAAAAAGACCGGAAATGATAAATATTTCATTTTTAGAATTAAGAGTTACACATTTGAACATTAGAATACTAACCCTTGGTGTATGAAAAATTGCATCAATTTTCATGTCAAAGCTAAGAGTATGCTGAAAGGGAAGGATATAGCTTACCGCAAGCATCAATAGAAAGTAAACTAGAATATAATTTAAGAACATTAGTGGATTAAGCAGCATTTGATATTTAGGAGTCTTCTTGTTAAATGCTTCGTCCACCATAGAATTGAATGAGAAAGCTATGATATGTTCATCAGTTCGGAATACCTTCGCCTGAGTCCAATAATAAAATCATAGTGTCAACCTAATTGGAATATTTATGCTTTGCTTTCAATTAACACGTTTAATAGTCCATTACAGTAAACTATACATATTTATACTTTACAAATCAAAAACGTCTTTATTGCTGCGCGATATAAAAGCACGCTGTGAAGAGTAATTAATTTGTCTATAACTTCACTTTGAGAATTGCATTTTAAATCATGCCAATAATAGATATCCATGTAACATAAATATTATTGCGATTATCGAAGAATGTTTTGGTAAAATACCTTAGTTGTGGACAAATTGCGATTTCATTTGTGGAAAACCAGGTTTTTTGAAATATTACCAGAAATTATAAATATCTCATTGTTTAAAGTGGGGAATTATAGCCAAAAGAAAAAGCTAAGATTAAGTTGATAGCTTTGTTTCGGAAATTGTGGCCTTCTTCTCTAAAATTCGTGAAATAGTGACTGACTCAAAAATTTCGCGAAATTGAGGCTGACTCTTCTAAAATTTGCAAAATAGTGGCTATCTTTTCCAAAATTCTATAATTAGTTCCTGACACTTTAGAATACCGCAGGAAATAGCTGAGTCTTTTAAAATTCCGTACATAGTAGAGGAGTATTGTAAACTTTCCAAGCAGCTGACTCTTCTAAATTTTACGCAAAATGGCGGATTCTGTACAAGAAAAATTCAAAATTATCTAGGAAAAAAATAAAATATTCTGTTTGTCAGGAAAAATATTTTATAATTAAGTCCACATTAGCCCAGCTATCTTTACCAATTTAACATCTTCTGCATATTTATTACAGAAATCACAAAATCATCATCTCCAGTGGAATTATTTACAAACAATACTGTTTGAACGATGTGTGACCTCTCAAAAATTTTCAACTTTTCATATAAGACATTATAATTAATTTTTTGAATATTCTCTACTGATGTTAAATTCTTGCCAAAAAGCGTTACATCAAAAATACATTGAATTGCATATAATTTTTTAGTGAATCGTATTTTACCACCGCTATTCCATGCATGCATGCATCTTCCATTTGGTTAACCGAAGTAAGCAAATCCCCAATTGAAATCGTGGAGAAATTGTCCGTAAATTAATTCGTCTCCTTCCTTCTCAGAAGCTCCACAGTTAACTCCATGAATATTTACAGCTAAGCTAATTTTCCACATCTGTATTTCCATCGAATATATTTATAGAATTTTGATTAGGTTTTTCTGCCGCTTTCTGTGTTGACATAAGTTAGTAAATGGCATTTTCACTTTTTCCACTGTAGAGTTTATATTATATCCTATTGTCTTTCTTTGTAATCCGATTTCCTAAGAAACATTGTTTTCCAGCTAGCAATTCAAAAAATAATTGCTATGATAAATGCCAGAGCTTACAAAACATTAACTGTAATTGATGCTTGCGGTAAAGCATTTTACTAAGTTGAACGATATCATCCACCTAAATAAAAAGGAGCTAAAACAATGATTACTAATGCCGAAAAGAGAGCGACCAATTGATTATTAGTTCAGATATGTGCAAAACCAATTGATCACTAATTCAGGTATGTGTTAAACCAATTTCACCTTAATTCCACAAAGTTGGGAACCACATGCGCCAAATTTTAAAAGCCAATTTTTGTGAAAGAAAACTAAAGCTTATTGAATGCGTACGATTGGTTACTGTAATTATAATGGGTGTTGTTAAATGCCATTTTATTCATGGATAGTTTTGTGTGCTGCAGTTGTGGTAAGATTTCAATTCTTTAATTTTTGTGGTTTACCACCTTTTGGAAATAATGATCAAAGTGGTTTAGTATATTTCTGAATTAATGATAAATTGGTTTAGTACACTTCTGAATTAATGATAAATTGGTTTAGTACACTTCTGAATTAATGATAAATTGGTTTAGTACACTTCTGAATTAATGATAAATTGGTTTAGTACACTTCTGAATTAATGATAAATTGGTTTAGTACACTTCTGAATTAATGATAAATTGGTTTAGTACACTTCTGAATTAATGATAAATTGGTTTAGTGCACTTCTGAATTAATGATAAATTGGTTTAGTACACTTCTGAATTTATGATAAATTGGTTTAGTACACTTCTGAATTTATGATAAATTGGTTTAGTACACTTCTGAATTTATGATAAATTGGTTTAACCATTTCTAAATATTATATTATGTCGTCGAAAACTGGGAAAAAGGCTGGGACTCTCCATTTCCAAAAAAGCTTTTCTTGACCTTTTGCCGAAACATAGACACCCATGAATGCCCAACTGAATGAGAACCAAAAATGAGCTACACACAGAGGCTCTCTTAGACAACGCGAGGCCCTAGGCAATAAAGAGTAAATTTTTTTCAATTTTGTTGCCAAAATGATGCAGAAATGCGATGAATTTTGCGAAACAGTAAATTCGGCCCGGAAGGGCTGAAAAATTTTCAAATTTTTGTGCTAAAATTATGCAAAAGTATGAAGAATTTTTGTCGTTTTCGGCTGCCGCGGTGCCCCTGAAGGCGCGGGACCCCAGGCGCCCGCCTAGGTTGCCTATACCTAAGAGAGCCTCTGGCTACACAATGGCTGGTCTAATCCACTTCCCAAACAAAGCATGGCACCACCTTCTAGAATAATTGTAGTATAATTTGTGTTGACAGAAGGCGTTAAATGATATTTTCAGTAGTTTTTATATTATATATGTATACTATTATCTTTCTAATTTCTTCTACTTGCGGAGAAAACATTTTTCTTTTTGTTATTCAAACAATTATTGCTAAGAAAAACCCAAAGCTAGCAAAATAATTAATTGCTATTGATGCTTGCGGTAGATCATTTCTAAAATGAATCATATTCATTACTTGCAGCACATCATTAGCTTTGACATCAAAATTGGAACAATCTTTCTACTACCTTGGTTAGTTCCATAATTGACAAATATTTGACTCTTCATTCTAAATATGCGAGATGTTTATGATTTTTTTGGTTATTCTTTCAAAATCTTTGGTTTTCTACAAATAAAATTGCAAGTTGTCAACTAAGATTATTTTGCAAAAACATTCGGTAATCATTGCAAAAATATACATTTTACGTGGTTACGTCGATAATAATGATTTTCCCACTTGGTTGACACTTGATGACGAATGTAGTTGTAATATGATTATTACTTATGGATAACATGACAATTTCTATAGTGGAAAACATTATTTTCAAAGCGCAATAAAATTGATATCGATTTCCATTCCAAAATGAAAACAAAAAAGTTATTGGCATATTTTAAATAGCAATTTTCAAAACGAAATGATAGAACTAAAGATCCTACACACCATTCTTTTATATCGTGTAAATTTATGAATCCATACAAATGACCTTGATATTTAAAATGACTATTTCTGATTTGTAAACTATGTTTACTGTTGTAACAACCATGTTTAATGACAATCTCTGGGTTATTCAAGAAAGAACTAACAAAAATGTTTCAACGAATTTGTAATACCTAAATTATACAATTATGCCTTATGTTATTTCCTTTAATATGCAGGTCATTCGTTGTGCTCTCAAATTCATCAACACAAAAAATCTCAGAAACTCTTACATTGTCATTGTCTGTCATGGCATAATTGGTGCTTAAAAGGAAAACTAGTTTGAATTCGCCGCTGGCGTCGACTAACGTGAGACTATATCCTCTTACCTGCTAACTTGATTGCAAGAGATGTTTGCGGTAAATCAACATTTCATATCCTTCCCATTCAGCATATCTTAAGGTTTTACGTGAACTTTAGCGCTAATTTTCATTTACCTGGAGTTACTTTTTTAATAAACAATTATTTGACTCCTCATTTTAAACAGACTGGTTACTATTTCAAAATAGTTGGTTTTTCACAAATACAATCTTTGACTGATTTTTTTAAATGTGACAAAACGACCTATGGCCTGCTAAAAATTTACCTACTATTTCTAAGGTGCACTACCAATGAAAACAAATTCCTCCGCTTTACACTTTATAGTATGATAGTCTAGATGATCGAGAACACGAACAATTTGGAATACCAGACCACTCCGCAGCGTATGGCATCCTATTATTAAATAGCTAAAAGCTACTGTTTGTTTTCGGGTTGCGTGTCTGTTAGTTATTCAGGTAGTTGTTTAGTATTCACAGAGTTCAGGACCGCTTTTAAATATTTCGATGAACCTTTCAGTCAGTTTTCTACGGGATAAATCGGTAACACCGTTGTGACCTTTAATGTATGTAGTAGATGTTCAAACTTATGCTTTTGTATGGTATGTGTCGTAACCTGCGCTGACGATCACTATATGTCGTAGTCTACACAGTGAGCCAGTTTATTTCGTAACCTGCAATGGTGACCAGAATTTGACGGTGAGTCAGTTCCTCTCAACTGTAAGGAATTCAAACAGTTGATTTTTTACAAATCGCAAAATTTCCTGTTTTAAGCTATGAGGTATTAAATTTTGGACGTTTTACAAAAACCCAGATTTTTACTTTATAAATTAACTTCAAATAAATGGATTAAGCAGCAATGGATATTTCGGGTTTTCCTTCTCCAATTATTCTACCATCATAAAATTGAATGAGAAAGCTGAGATACCTTTTTCATTTCGGACCACTTCGCCAGATAAATCAAAAAATTTTAATGTTAACCTAGTCGGAATATATATATTTTGCTTTTAAGAACTAGGTACTTTTTTCCAAAGATTTGTTCTTCCACGAAAAAAATTGAATTTTTTATATGTTGTAGCCCTTAAAATGGCGAACAATTTTGGTCCTTATAATTTTTCTCCTAACTCCCTTAGTTTGACCTCCAAAAATCATCAAAGGTCAGCGGTTTTCACTGTAGAAATGTCTATTTTTGCATAACTTGGCTTCCTTCCATTTTAAGGAATTGAAATCAATTCTAGTTAACACATTATTATATAGAGTAGATGATGCATATGCTGTTTCCGGCATGCCTCCCACTAGGGGAACCCACCCCTTAGGGTCAACATTGACTAAAACCATTCATATTTTCATAAAAACACGTTGTGGGATTAGGAACCCGAAATAGATCGCAACATTATCGGTATTACCGTTTTCTAGTGATCAGTGCTCCAGGTAACCAGTGGTCAGTCATTACCGGTGTTTAGTTATTACCAGTATTTAGGCATTACCGGTTTTTAGTCATTACCGGTATTTAGGCATTACCGGTTTTTAGTCATCACCGGTATTTAATCTTTACCGATATTTAGTCATTACCGATGTGTTGTCATTACCGGTATTTCGTCATTACTGGTAGCTAGTCAATACAGGTAACTAGTCAATAAAGGTATCTTATCAATACCGGTGTCTTGCCTTTCCTAATGTCGAGTCATTTCCGGTATCTACTCACTACTTCATATTGTCGTATCATTGTAACTGTGTTACCAATGGGACAGCTAGTCATTACCGGCGTCATTTATATCTCAAATTATTTAGTGAGTTTGCTTTTCTCCCAGCCTGTAGTAGTATCTGTATTGCGCGTAGGGTTAATGCCGTATCTCTGACAAAGTGCGGCAAATACTTTTAAAATCGTCACGATTACTTCATTTTGGCTCTCTCTCTGCAAGGCCAAGTCTTTTGTAAAGGCAATGCAAGACCAGGTCTTTTGTAAAGGCAATGCAAGACCAGGTCTTTTGTAAAGGCAATGCAAGACCAGGTCTTTTGTAAAGGCTAGGCCAGGTCTTTCGTAAAGGCATGACCAGGTCTTTTACAAAGCAAGGTCAGGTCTTTCGTAAAGGCAAGGCCAGGTCTTTTACAAAGCAAGGCCAGGTCTTTCGTAAAGGCAAGGCCAGGTCTTTTACAAAGCAAGGCCAGGTCTTTTACAAAGCAAGGCCAGGTCTTTCGTAAAGGCAAAGCCAGGCTACTCGTAAAGGCAAGGCCAGGTCACTCGTAAAGGCAAGGCCAGGTCACTCGTAAACGCAAGGCCAGGCCACTCGTAAAGGCAAGGCTAGGTCACTCCTAAAGGCAAGGCCAAAGATAAATTTAGCTAGTCCAACGCCTAATAATTTTTGGCACAAGATAATCAATTTATACCTAACCGTATTTATAATGCATTAGCTTCAACAACTAAACACGCATTACCAGTATAATGCAGACTATTATTGACAAATTTTAATGCGCTCCTATTTCTAATAAGTTCCCACACTAATCTTGATTAAATACCTTGGTTTACAAATATCGTTCAAAATGGTTTGAAAAAACATATTTCTCTTCAAGACACTTTAATAGTCTTACGGCTTTAATATTTTGATTTTACGAATTACTATTGTTTTAAGTACGTTTTAGGTACGTCCTTAGGTTTTTCCACCGCAACGTTTGTTGCGCAATATTTATTTTTTTTTTGTATATTACGACGTAGATGATTATTACGTCTTGGCAGATTCACCTGCTTTTTATAGGTATTATAATTGCATCTCCATGTTATGGTTACGGTCGTTAATTGTAAAACAACCACACCCAATTCCATAAGTATTCTTGACAACACCCAAGTTACGTAATGGTAATATCTAAATTTAGTCACCTATATTGTAGTATATAAACCCTTGTAAATCCCCACATAATGGGGCCAGAATAAACTCATCTTTCCTATGGACAACATCTCGCTCCACTTTACTCTGCATCCCAGTTTAAACTTTGGATTTATCACCATTGGCTAAACTCCCTTTTAACACCGGGTCTACATCGGTCAAGACCTTGTTAACACTATTAAAGGGAAGCACGTTATTTTAACATTTGCCTAGGATTGCTTCTACAAAGAATTCATAAAGATGCTAAATTCAATCAAGCCCGTTTTACAAACGTCGTTTTTGATGAGTTCTGCAAAGATATTGTTGTTCGGAGCTGCACAATTTAAAAGTCTTCAAATTTTCCTTTACTTAAATAGCTAGAGTTTAAAATGTTGCACATAAAGGACATATTTGACTATAATAACTGCTAGCGACACATTTTAAGAGATTTTCAATTGCATATGGCTCTAATTGCTTGATTTTACGAAGTACTACTTGAAAAAGAATGTTTGCGTGAGATTTGCCTTAGTATATTTCGATGAAGAAAGAGGAAAATGTCAACTAGGCCGCTCTACAAATGTCGTTTGCCTGGAATTTAACAAAAGGATGGCTGTACGCAATTATGTAATAATACAACAGAAATTTCACTTGACCTCGCTTTACAAATATCGTTCACCAATGGTTGAAAAAACAAATTTGGTGTTCAGAGCAACACATTTTAAGAGACTTTAATTTTCATATGGCTGTAATTGCTTGATTTGATGAAGTACTACTTAAAGGAAGAATGTTTGCGGGAGTTTTGCCTTGGTATGTCTGTACGATGAATTCAAATGGAGCGTGTCTTCAAATTGAGCCCGTTTCGCAAATGTCATTTTAATAGAGTTCGACAAAGAAAGATATTGTTGTTCAGAGCTACATAGCTTCGGAGACTACATTTTCTGTGACTTTAATTGCATTAGTTTATAAATTTCAACTTAAGGGAGATATAATATTGTAAGATTTGCTTTGGTATATTTCGATGAAGAAAGAGGGAAATGTCAATTGGGCCTGCTCTACAAATGTCGTTTGCCTGGAATTTAACAAAAGGATGGCTGTACGCAATTATGTAATAATACAACCGAAATTTCACTTGACCTCGCTTTACAAATACCGTTCACCAATGGTTGAAAAAACATTTTGCTGTTCAGAGCAACACATTTTAGGACACTTTAAATTTCATATGGCTCTAATTGCTTGATTTCACGAAGTACTACTTGAAGGAAGAATGTTTGCGGGAGTTTTGCCTTGGTATGTCTGTACGATGAATTCAAATGGAAGGTGTCTTCAAATTGAGCCCGTTTTGCAAATGTCATTTTATTAAAGTTCGACAAAGAAAGATATTGTTGTTCAGAGCTACATAGCTTCGGAGACTACATTTTCTGTGACTTTAATTGCATTAGTTTATAAATTACGACTTAACGGAGATATAATATTGTAAGATTTGCTTTGGTAAATTTCGATGAAGAAAGAGGGAAATGTCAATTGGGCCTGCTCTACAAATGTCGTTTGCCTGGAATTTAACAAAAGGATGGCTGTACGCAATTATGTAATAATACAACCGAAATTTCACTTGACCTCGCTTTACAAATATCGTTCACCAATGGTTGAAAAAACATTTTGCTGTTCAGAGCAACACATTTTAAGACACTTTAAATTTCATATGGCTGTAATTGCTTGATTTGATGAAGTACTACTTAAAGGAAGAATGTTTGCGTGAGATTCGCCTTGGTATGTTTCGACGATGAATTCCAAATAGATGGTGTCTTCAAATTGAGCCCGTTTTGCAAATGTCATTTTAATAGAGTTCGACAAAGATATTGTTGTTCAGAGCTACATAGCTTCGGAGACTACATTTTCTGTGACTTTAATTGCATTAGTTTATAAATTACGACTTAACGGAGATATAATATTGTAAGATTTGCTTTGGTATATTTCGATGAAGAAAGAGGGAAATGTCAATTGGGCCTGTTCTACAAATGTCGTTTGCCTGGAATTTAACAAAAGGATGGCTGTACGCAATTATGTAATAATACAACCGAAATTTCACTTGACCTCGCTTTACAAATATCGTTCACCAATGGTTGAAAAAACAAATTTGGTGTTCAGAGCAACACATTTTAAGAGACTTTAATTTTCATATGCCTGTAATTGCTTGATTTGATGAAGTACTACTTAAAGGAAGAATGTTTGCGTGAGATTCGCCTTGGTATGTTTCTACGATGATTTCCAATAGATGGCGTCTTCAAATTGAGCCCGTTTTGCAAATGTCATTTTATTAGAGTTCGTCAAAGATATTGTTGTTCAGAGCCACATCAGAGACTACATTTTCTGTGACTTTAATTGCATGAGTTTATAAATGACGACTTAACGGAGATATAATATTGTAAGATTTGCTTTGGTATATTTTGATGAAGAAAGAGGGAAATGTCAATGGGCCTGTTCTACAAATGTCGTTTGCCTGGAATTTAACAAAAGGAT
>CM036940.2:103114776-103147347 GCA_020352615.2 Yoshiicerus persimilis
TCTCTATTTGCACTAGTTTCAATTCAAATATTCCATTTCAAATCCATTTTTCATTCTTTCCATCAATTAAATTATATCTAAGCGAATTTTTAATTTATACAAATGAATTAAATTTCAACCTCTGTTTTAGGCAGAATTTTCAGTCAAAAGAAATCCAATTATTGATAAATTCTCAACTTATTAACCGTATCCTATAGAAATATTAATTTTTTGAAGACCATGTTAGGAGAAGGTTTACTTGGCACAAATAAATGTGCTACATAGTTACACATGGTTATAGCCAGTAATGCGAAGGCATTGCAGAACAAGACAACCATATATTTCATTAATATTTTTAGTTAGTTTAAACTTGATTTACTCTTCCTTATTGAAAACGTATTATTCCGCTTTTAAATCAAAGAAAGTGTTTAGTATAATTAAATAGTTGGAAGAAATACATCAAGTTTAATAATACGTAATATATTATAATAAATTTATTTATACATTTTGATTTATAAGTTACATATTAATATTACATTTAATATATAATTATATTTAATTGTAATATATTATAGTACTGTTATTAGAAACTATTACATGTCATTAGTTAGTACATTTCTTTTAGTATGAGGTAAAACTTTGTGATTTAAAAAATAAATGTTGCAATATTATAAGAAAGTCACTACTATTTAGTGATCTTACTGTTTTCTGCGTTTTCATGCAGCCAAACACAAATTAAAATAAATATTGGATTTCTTTTTCTAAAAAAACAGTGGTTTTTAGATAATAATTGTACAGTAGTGACTCTGATGGCCGTTGAACCATTTACTACTTTATGGTAATATGTAATTACACCGACATAGTCAACTGAGACATAAGTTACACAAAGCGATGACCAACGTATGTACTAGCGTTCTAAACTTCGGTAAAAAATATAAATAATTTCTACTACCGATGTGTTGAAATTTCTAATCTAGTTAAATTAAAATCAATGTTCAGTAAATAAGAAAACCACAAGCTTATGATACATGTGCGTCAGCAAGTCTTCACCCAGGGTCGCATAATATTCGGCTAGCTATGAAAATTATTATAAGTGAACACAAAAAAGCTAACTAAAGAATTTTATTTACAATAGTTTTAGACTCCTTTCTATGTATTATAAATATTACCATACTACATTGCAAAAGGATATTGCTCAAAAATACTATGCAAACAGGGTTAACCACTATTTACTGTGCAAACATAAAATGATTTTAAGCGCAAATAAATGGTACTACTAAATATGGAGTAGAATATTGTAAAGATAATACGTAAATCGTCTTATGCGTCCTTTTAACAATGCAACACTGTAACACTGAATTTTAATCTCTTTAAGAAAGATGACAATTTCAGATCTAAATTACGTTAACTTTTTAGAAAATATTTGCTTTATAAAATTATTTTGTTTTTATAGTTCACCAGCATGGCTAGAAAGCATCCCCGACTGGTGAAAGTCCTTCTCCGTCTAAAGAAAAGAATATGGGACTCAATTGCAAAAGCGGAGAGAATTAATAATGCAGAAGAGCCCCGAAGAGAAAATTTCTCAATATCTGTCACAGTATATGCATGTCAAAAAATATTTGTGACTTACGGCTATCTGATTGGAGCATTCCCATTTTACTGGGACGAAAAGCTGAATACACTTGCGTACACAAATCGTAAATCGAAAATTTGTCAAATTTTCTTTTACAACACATTTCTCTTTCTCGCTGCAATGCTGTCTACAATTCAATGCATAAGATTGGCCATGCAAAACGATTTCACATTCACAAGTGTTTTTGCATTTGCTGCCGTATTTTCGTGGTTCTCACTTGGTGTTTCCTTATTTGGTTGGTCTATCTTCAAATATAATGTTCTCCTACACAGGGACGGTATGAATATGCTTCACGAAATGGAAGGTATAATTTTTGTAATTGTTAATGCGGCATTTCAATCTAAATCAAAAGTATTTAATTTTAAAATTGCTATATTTTGTGCAGAGAAATATTTTTTGGACAAGGAAAGAGCATCCACCCCGCAGTTGGATAAAATATTTCTATTCCTAACAATGTACATTTTCAATTTCCCATTTCTGTTTTCCAACGTCCTAATAACGGTGTTCCACAAGGAAGTCTTACAACGTCTGGCTGATTTTCCCGAGAGATACCAAGTCTTAGCAGTCATATTGATACTTTCTGTGGCATTTTGGTTATTTGCAACTACCATGTGCCAAACTTGCAGCACAATGATGCTAGCTCTGCTGGGCGCATACGGTTTCTCCTTAGCGGCAAAAGAACTCAGGTAAATATTATAAAAATTTGACCTTATAAAGGAAATAATTTGGGAACTATGTTAATAATTAACAAATTAATAATATGTTTTGATATATAAAATTTCTCAAAATATTTTTATTTGTTCAGCTGTGATTTGAATTCCAGTGTAACATATTTTATTATGCTTAGGTTGGGAAATTCAGATTACAAGACGAAAAATTCGCTACGTTCGGCAAATGTCATCGCAAAGTACTTCAGAATCATGAGATATGATTTCCAACTTGTGCAAGAAACCATTGGAGTAGGGCTAATTGTTGTAAAGTCCATTTCAACAAGAATTACAGTAATTGATAATGTACTCATTATCAAGCTTAGTCAACAGCTCTCTACAACCATTTTGTGCCAGCTTTTTGTAAAATCTTGGCTTGGCATTTTTAGCTGGTGTTTCGTATTTTGGGTATTCGATAAAACATCCGTACTATTTAATGATTTGGTCGATAATCTAGATTTATATCAGTCAAAAAATATCCAGAATGTCAAGTAATAAATTTTCGACAATTTTTTATAATAAATAATATTAAACCGTTAATCCGTGAAGATGCCTTTAAATATTAACCACGGTTGGAAGCATGTAAAACAATTAATGTCAAGTATATTAAAAAGTTCAAGCGTTCCTGCAAACCCCTGCATTTCCGAATTGGGTTAGATGATCCAATTACCAGCAGTAGTGTTCCTGATTACATTTACAGTATAACTAGAGGGATTAGTAAGCTGCTGATGTTGTCTGGTACCCAAGCAATTGAAATATTTGATTTTATTTGAGAAGTTGTGAAAAAGGCGCATTGCAAAAACAATTAAAAGCTAATGCCCAAAATACTGCTTAATATAAATTTCTGTCCAAATACCTTTAGCTTACCTTTAACACTCTGCCATCGCAAACTTTTGTACTACTTGCCCTAGGTTGCGTAACTTTAGAATCTCGCTATACATATATCACCCAACAATACGTAACTTAGCATACCATTTACTGAGGGTAAAGCTTATGCTATTAATCATACAGGTACATGAATTATTGCACACGTTATAATGATATTATAATATAAGACTACGCTTGCATTAGTACCGCACATTTCATCGCATAGCGCTTTTTCAAAATATAATACTTATGCAGTAATGCATAAAAAATAATAGAAAACCAATGCCTTAATGCGTATTTGCATTGCTTCTTAGCAACATGAAAGTTTGAATAATGTAAGTAATAATTACTTCTAAATGTCTATAACAGCGAAGTTTTTCTAAGAACCATTTCTGCCTAAAAACGCCCGCTATTACTGACAAATTTCTTGAATTCCCATATATTAATGAAAGCATATTGTGACTGCACTCACAATTATAGAACCCATTAAAATCTTAGAATATAGCGGATTGTGAAAAATTCTTATTTCGATTTAGAAAAATCGACAACACAATAACATAAGAAGTATCTCCTGCAACACATGCACCTGAAAACGAATTCTAAACATTTTACTTGTAATGCAAATTGCCCTTGTAAGCAAGTTACAGCAATAAATAGTTTTGAAACTCATGTAAAAAACTACAGCTTTACTTAGTCTCTGAAATAAAATTTCTGAAAATAATGTGCATTTATTATATTTCATAATGGTTTTCGAGTGGAAAAAGTTACGCTACGGTACTAGGAAATATAATCAAAGAAAATCGTAATAATCTAAAATTATATCCAACCACCATGATACTAAAATTACACGAGTTCTTATTTGGGTGTTATTTGACTTATTGCGTCGGATTACAAGCAATACAAATGGTGTCTTTTTTTGAAAAAAAGTGCCATGATATAATATTCTGTTTTCCAAAATTACCCTATAGCTGGAAATATCCCCAAGAAGGAGATGGGTTAATAACCAGAACATTGTTCTTTTGAAAATAAAATGGGTAAAACCATCGATTTTGACAAATTTGAAATTTTGATGGCTGCATTTTTCCTTACCAAGACTATACCAATATTTATATACGTTTATATTTGTGCGCAATTAAAAGTCCAATTATATTTCTGTCTTATGCAATAACTCAATATAAATGACTATTTTGTCCGACATAGATGCCAAAATTGGGTAAATATGTACTAACTTCTGATGTTCCATCTACAAATAGTGCATTTACTTTATCTGTTCTGTGCCCAGTGTAATAACTAAAATACTGCCGTGTGTTGTGAGTTTTTCTGAAATTAAAAATTAATTCAACAATCAAAATAAATGTGCGTGATGGTATTTTATGACATCATTAGTTTATACACAGTGAACGAAAATTAAGTAATCTAGGAATATCAATGAGAATAGTAGCAAAGCAAACAATAATATTTTGCAAAGGTAAACTAAATAACAGAAAATTGTGCGAAATACTTATAATCAAATAGAAATAGTTGATCACAATAATACTCCGTAAATATTACTTTAATTCTATGAGCTGATGCAGAATAATCCCATCAGCAGTTTGCTAAACTAGAGCGTTTGCTTAGACAAAAATGTTGGTAATGGTTTCTTAGTTGATAATTTTTAATTTTAGATAAAGTTATGTTGAGCCAAAGAGCTTGCAATTGGAATTCTTCTGATCTCAATGCTTGAAAAGCTTACGTCTTATATCTCACTGCGCCCCGAATGTTTACCGCCGTCTTCCTGCTTAGTTCAGAGTATAAACCGGTCTCAATCAAATAATACATATCTCGGAATTGCCCGCTGATTACGAAGTCATTTTCTGGATTACAGCTGGATGGACTCTCCCAGATTTGTTTGTTTTCTATTCATCTATTTACATGTTAATTAGAAAAAGAAAAGATAACGTTTATCAGGTAGCGAAAATTGGTGTACTATTTAACTATATTTTTAATTATAGTAATTGTTTTTTCAAATGTAGTTTACAAACAATTTCAATTTTTGTTTCCTAGAGCTAGGCGCAATACTATCATCTAAATTATACGTAAAACTTCTTAAACGCACGTTCAGGTATCGCTTTTTAATATTTTATTAAATGAACAATGTTGAACTAATCACAAAATAATAAAATGCGACAATTGTTTTTATTCATGTTGACAGAATTTTGTTGAATTATGCTGATTGCTCTGGGTCCCCAACACTGCATCCAACTTAAGGATAATTATTTGGTATAATTTTTCTAGTTCAAAATGGCAAGCAAACATAACCCGAAGTCCAAAGTTCAACAGCAGAATGGTAAATTGAGAACTTTTTCAATGCATTTACGAATTTATTTATGAACTTTGTACTTTATTAGATTATAATATTGACGTGATGATTTGTATTACCCAGGATATCCAGAAAATAATTAATTGAAATCAACTGAGAACCATAACAGACTTGACGGGTGGTGTAAAATGTAAGCCTAAGTAAGTGCATAGAGTTTGAAGCCAACTACGCAAAAGTTTCAAGCTGAATTTAAAGGCGTTCCGAATGGTGAAAGAAATTTTAAAATTAAATAAACCCTATCATATGGATAGGGCTTATTTTATGAAATGTGTTAAGCGATTGACACCTGAAGGTAACCCTCTGTTGGGAACACTATACTTTATGTGATTTATTATACATTAAAATCATTTCAGATGTAAAACTAGCATTCATGTCCTGAAATTGTGCGCTAAAAGCTGTACCAGAAAACTACTGTTCAAAAACCCTAACACATTTAATTATATGAACCCAGTCCATATGATGTCACCATTTATGCAAACGCATTTAAATACAAGAAAAATGTTTCACGTTAACCACAGAATTGCAACTTTTCCACTAAGATGCCATCCAAGCCGCACCAGAATGTTAGAAACATGTCCTTGTCCTTCTTTCTATATCACGTTCACTGCATAGCACTTTTGTACTACTTCAGTTTACACCATACTTATAAAAGGTAAACCTGCTCGCACTCACATATGCCATTAAGTTCAATTCAGGTATGCTTATTTTAGAAATGACGGAAATTTGTTTTGTACCCTTAATGTTTTTTTTGAGTTGTAATCTGCATTGAATATTTGTCCCTAAACCATAATCAAACCGGTACCTCAAAAAATATTTGAGCGAAAGGTACAGTGTTACGAAAAATTTGAGGGAAGAGAACCGGGTGCGGTTTGGTTTCGGCTTGCTAAAATTATTATTACACAGCTACAGGGATTATATTTGCGTTTAAACGGTAACCGAAACAATGCCATAAGGTTAAGGTTTTCTTTTTTTCGGAATAGGAGGCAAAAAAGTGCACATACACTATTGAATATTCCTTTTTGGAAATTATCTGAAGTTGCTCAAAATTAATAGAAATATGCTATGAGTTTATTTGGAATTTTACTGAACAACAAAATTTTTGTTACTCAGTATTATTCAGATTTTAAATGCTGAGCTTTGAGCAATGCCATTCCATGATTCTTTTTGACTTAGAAAAGTGAAAAAGGATTCTTTCTATTTGAAGATACTTTTTGGGTCCGAAAGTTACACAGACAGATTTAACAGGGAAATATTTCACTCGTAGGAAAATATTTTTGTAATAACAATAATGGGAATAATGCAATTACTGTTTTTATTAATATTTCATGAATAAATGTTTTTAGCGGTGACTCCAGTTGGAACCCAAGCCATTCCAAAACACGTAGACTGCCTTTGAAAACTCATCTACTTCAAAACTAGTAATATTAATACATGCTAGCATCATTTTTCTTACCATAAAGTCCACAAAATGAAAAACGGAATATTATTTAAAAAGCAATCATACTGAAAGGTAATCAAAAAACGTACTGTCATCATACTAACAAATTAACAACACAATATATTTAAACTATTTTTACTTACTTTTCATTTAGCGTTAACGTTAAGTTTTTGGAATGATTTGAAATGATTTTGTATTTGCAGGTGCAATTTGTTTTGTTCAACATTTCAAAATGAATTAAGAGTTTTGCACAATGCAGCAACTTTCCAACTCGGAATTAATTGACGGTACAAGCGATTATTGAACGTTCCTTATTCGAACGAAAACCAAATTGATACTGGTTCGAAATATCGAACCAATAATCAAATCAAAGAAGCTAAACATGTGTTGTGTTAGCTATTTTCATGGTTAGCTGAATGCACCATAGACATTTAGTATTTACAGTACTAATTTTCTTGTAGACTTTCTCTTCTTTAGTTTTCTATAAAAATGATAATTTAGAACTAAAATAGAATAAAACTACCTTATTTTATTATATTTTAGTTCTAAATCCGTTTGTCGTCCTTCAGTGTGTTTAGTTACGGTTGTATTTATATATCGATGAAAGATAACATCCATTTGAGGTATATTGTTTTCTTTGTAGCTGTATAGGTATTTGATGGATGTAGCACTAGGTTTATGATGCTGCGGGTATGAACACGTGGTAGTTTGTTCGTTATGCACTGACCGTCGGTTGCTTCAAAGATTGCGATTTTAAGAAGTATGTTACAGGTTTATAGGTTACCATATTACTTCGAATAAGATAGACGGAAGGAAAGTGGTTAAATCTTCCAAAAGTACTACTATAATGCGTTAAATACACAAAAGAAATTACTACGGCAATAGTAGTTGCTGTAGTATATGCTGAAGATACTACTTACATTTGCCTTAGACACAAAGTGGTCGAATTTATGAAGAAAGTGTACAATAACATTTACAGACAAGGATAGAATAGAATATTTCGGCTAGTTATTGAATCGTAGGAAGAGATAGTAGTGTAGTTACTTCGGCATACCTTTCAGTAGTTTAGACAGGAACATCCAGAAAAAGATTCAAATTACTTAGGTTGAACACAAAGGAATTACGTGTGCGTACGGAAATACGGTTACTTCAGGTCAAGCTCAAACAAGCGAAAGGTATTAACTAAATATAAACGAAAGACATTAGCATATACTTCATAACATTATTACTTACGGAGTTAACTTTGCATTGATATTTACCGTTAGTTGATTTAAACTTATGAATTGTATGTACTCAACGTAATTTTCTATACAATATGATGTAGTGAGCAAAGAAACAAAGGAAAAATTACGTAGGTAATATATAGGATTTAGTTCAACTAAACTGACAATGATGAATGAAATTTGAATTTAATTGACATTTATACATATACTTTTATTTTTAAAATCTAATTGACATGTATACATATACTTGTATTTTTAAAATTTAATTGTAAACAGATGTTCAATCAACAGAAAATACATTGAATTAATAATAGAATGATTTGTCATTTACTATCAAATTATTTAGAGATTAACGCGTAAATGAAACTCAATTGGTACTTCATAATAAATTTGCAGTGTAATACTCGACTTGACATGCGAGAGACCTATTCTGCAACATATGGTATTATTTATATAGATTTTGTATTGAGAGCCAAAAATAGCAAATACTTGATTATGACTATTAATTTGGAAAGATAGAATGCAATACAATTATATTCTTGTCTAATAGTACACTAGACACAGGTATAAAATACTTTAATTGGAAAACTTAGAGTTTGCAAAAATATTTTGCAACTTGGATTGTGTACTGTGTTTGGTCTAACAGAGGTCTGTGGCCACAACAAAATGTATATAATTTCAAATAAAATATATACTGTTACAATACTTCAATTGGAGTAATTAAAAATATATTTATGTTTAGGTATTTGCAAAAATGCCACGTACCGAGAGTAGGTAGATGTTTTTGCAAATATGAAAGTTATTTACTTTACCTTTTACCAAAGTGTAGCAGAATGGCCCGAGGTAAGCTTGGGCGTAATCTTGTCACATAGAAATTATATGCTTCAGTCTTTCCTTTAATAATGATGTAGGTACCCCTTAAATGTACCTAATCTAGGGGATGAATATATATTCTATTGGTGGATGAATATATATTCTATTGGTGGATGAATATATATTCTATTGGTGGATGAATATATATTCTATTGGTGGATGAATATATATTCTATTGGCGGATGAATATATATTCTATTGGTGGATGAATATATATTCTATTGGTGGATGAATATATATTCTATTGGTGGATGAATATATATTCTATTGGTGGATGAATATATATTCTATTGGTGGATGAATATATATTCTATTGGTGGATGAATATATATTCTATTGGTGGATGAATATATATTCTATTGGTGGATGAATATATATTCTATTGGTGGATGAATATATATTCTATTGGTGGATGAATATATATTCTATTGGTGGATGAATATATATTCTATTGGTGGATGAATATATATTCTATTGGTGGATGAATATATATTCTATTGGTGGATGAATATATATTCTATTGGTGGATGAATATATATTCTATTGGTGGATGAATATATATTCTATTGGTGGATGAATATATATTCTATTGGTGGATGAATATATATTCTATTGGTGGATGAATATATATTCTATTGGTGGATGAATATATATTCTATTGGTGGATGAATATATATTCTATTGGCGGATGAATATATATTCTATTGGTGGATGAATATATATTCTATTGGTGGATGAATATATATTCTATTGGTGGATGAATATATATTCTATTGGTGGATGAATATATATTCTATTGGTGGATGAATATATATTCTATTGGTGGATGAATATATATTCTATTGGTGGATGAATATATATTCTATTGGTGGATGAATATATATTCTATTGGTGGATGAATATATATTCTATTGGTGGATGAATATATATTCTATTGGTGGATGAATATATATTCTATTGGTGGATGAATATATATTCTATTGGTGGATGAATATATATTCTATTGGTGGATGAATATATATTCTATTGGTGGATGAATATATATTCTATTGGTGGATGAATATATATTCTATTGGTGGATGAATATATATTCTATTGGTGGATGAATATATATTCTATTGGTGGATGAATATATATTCTATTGGTGGATGAATATATATTCTATTGGTGGATGAATATATATTCTATTGGTGGATGAATATATATTCTATTGGTGGATGAATATATATTCTATTGGTGGATGAATATATATTCTATTGGTGGATGAATATATATTCTATTGGTGGATGAATATATATTCTATTGGTGGATGAATATATATTCTATTGGTGGATGAATATATATTCTATTGGTGGATGAATATATATTCTATTGGTGGATGAATATATATTCTATTGGTGGATGAATATATATTCTATTGGTGGATGAATATATATTCTATTGGTGGATGAATATATATTCTATTGGTGGATGAATATATATTCTAGTGGATGAATATATATTCTATTGGTGGATGAATATATATTCTATTGGTGGATGAATATATATTCTATTGGTGGATGAATATATATTCTATTGGTGGATGAATATATATTCTATTGGTGGATGAATATATATTCTATTGGTGGATGAACTGCTGATGGGAGCTAGATGCGGAGATTGTGCAAATCGTATTATGGTACTCAGAAAACTAAGTGAGTTTATTTTCGTATAAAGGAATGTTCACACTAAATATAGATACTTGAATGTCGAAATAATAATTAACAACAAATTGAATATAATGAAAAAGGGACAACAAAATGTATACCAAAATTCCGAATCAAGTCTTATCATTAAGTCTGGAGCGTCTTATTACAATGGCTGACCGCACACTTCCCTCTCTGAGTTCCCGTCTCTCCGTCCGTGAGTCTCTTGCCCGCTTATTCTTCTTGGCTTTAAGACATCAACCAAGAAAAAGCGAGGTAAAGCTATAAAACACATGACTCCTCCGATGTTCCAATCCACCAGTCTCTGATTTCTAACGTGGGATTTTTTATGTTAGTAAAAGGGACTGTCTTACTTCATTTCTTTACTAAGGAATATTGCCTATGCAATACTCCATCTCACAGATAGTGTAATAACTTTTGTAAATTTTATTGAACCATGTTGTGCCTTACTACTTTTGTAGTTTGGTAGGCCAACTGCGTAAGATTTCTTTAATTAGTTTTTATGAAAATGATATATTTATTTGGATTGTCTTATCACGCTTTGAATAAAGTTTACATTACTTTAAGTACAAAGAAATTTTAGTCAGAAATGGTGCAAATTAGAATGAATTTATTGGATTGGAGTTGATTAGAATGAAAATTAGAAATGTTGCAAAAGTTAATCGTAATTTCAAGCATGAATAGTCCGCTTGCATTGTATAAAACTGTACTCGTTTTCATTCGTTTAGAAGAAGAATTCAGTCTTACCTATATTTGACATATATATTTTCAAATGATATCTGCCATGACAGATTCCTAATGAAACAAATTGGACGATATGGATATTCTTTCACTTTACGCTACTAATACGGATCCAAAGGTCTCGGATTTGGTCTTCGAGTATGTTTGTTTATCCATTGGATATTTCAAATCCTTTCTCAGAAATATACTCAGGGAAACTAAGCTTGTTCCAACTTGTTATTGTTGTTGAACGAATAGTTATGATTTGGTGATTGTAGCACAGTTCAGCATTCAATTTAAAAGTATGTGGAGCTATCAATGACAACTCAGCACCTTTCTGAAAAACTAATCACCATCTTTGGGAATTAATGATCACAGGGTGTAGCACCCTTACGAAGAAGAGCAACGATGATTATGATTATCTTTTTCTAGAACTAAAGAGAGGCTCAATAATGATATTAAAAAATATTTGGTTTTAAAAAGTGTAAATGCGGTAAACTATGTCGATTTAATTTTATTTGTCTTTTTTAGTATATATTTAAAATATGTAATTTGTATATTAAGCGGTAAATTGTGTAACATATGTGATACCTAGCCCATTAAATGTAATAATTGACGTTGTTGTCAATTTAAAGAATGTTTAATTTAAGTTAATTCTGTAAGATTAATATTCACAACTTAATAACTCAGGTTGTATGAGGTATTGGCAAATAAAGTATATTAATAATGTAAGCTTATTTTTCTTATTATTGTTTCTGACTAGTATTTTTTACAGTTCAAAAATTATTAAATGTCAAACTTCACTTGTAAATTGAAGATGCTTTAAATCCCTGTTTTGAACAACATTTAAAAAAGTCCTTGCACTTTGCGCCAAGATGTTTGTTTTATTATTTGATTTGATTTTACAATCGCAATCGGATGCAATTTAAAGGACATAAGAGAACAAAAAATAGTTTCATAAATATTGTTTGTTAAAGTTATAATTGGATGGAATCACAGACTGATCTTCAACCCATGAATACATTTAAAAGTATTGACAACGCTTTTGCCACATTCAATGAAAGGTAAGAAATTAAAAATATCATCTGCAAATTACAAATCATTAGTTTCTAAAATGGAGCTGTCAATCTACATACCTCCAATGAATCTTCCGAACATGGTAGAGAACATGTACATAGTATCACATCAAAGCTTACGCAAAAGCAACGCGGAAATTATACTTCGGTTTGCAATTCAATCGTAGACTAGAATGGAAATCATAGAGTAAAACACAAATATTTAAAATGGATTATCAATCAGATTGAGTTTCCAAAATTGCAAAATCAAAAATTTTAGTTAAGAATTGGAATAAAACCTTATCATCATTTTCTCACCAAAAAGTCTATTTTATAATTGAGGAGTTTAGTTTTTTAATTTTATTAGTGGAAAATATACAATTACAATGCAGTAATTTTTAACATTAACGAATTTGCACTTTCCATTAATTCTTTTCCGTTCATGTTAATAATAAATTTTTCTTGTATTAAAAAACTAATATTCCAATGTCGAAATAACGTCACATGGCTGCCTTAGTTCGGTGTAAACTTTATGAAAAAGTGGCACATGTAAACGATCTTATCCATTTTAAATCTCAGAGGTTGTAAAAATGTACCATAATTTTTAATGCAGTTCAATAACTAGTGATGATACTGTCAGTTTGAGCTTCAGTACTTAAATAATTACTGACTTTCACAACAAAAGAATCGAATTTCTTATTACTAAATACGTCATGTAAAAACGGCTAGATAAATAGATATTTTGGTAAATGGAACGTGTCGAAGTTGGTGAGCATTTATAATTTTCATTTATAAATCGGCCAAATCTATTATTTAGCAATTAGCCTTCAAACAGTTTAAAAGGATATTTAAAAAATATGGATTATTTATTCTCATTGCAAAGATACAAATACTTTTGTATAAAACCAATAAAGGTTAGGGTTTATATTGGGGTGCTGTGGCACCTCATAGAATTTTTATTGCTTATTATACGCAGAATTCTTAATTTTTTATTTGTTACCGAACTGGTAATGTGTTCTTCGTAACTCATCATGACGTGAACTGTCTGGAAGTACGCCATCTGAATTACAATACTGATGAAAATGCGCATTCTATGATGTAATTTTTTGCAAATAACTAATGGTTGTAAGAATAAAGGAAAGATTAGTATTCTAAATATGCTGAATAATAGTTATAAAGGAAATAAAAATGTCGTAATAGCTCATAAGGCGTCAAAACAATTAGCAAGGCAATTAACATGAATATAAATATAGGAATTATTGGTTATTTCTCACTCGTTTTTTTGTGATTATAAGCATACGATTAAAATGCAACTGTAAAATAGTTGGTATGCTTTATTTGATTGGAAACACCGACCAGCTCAACGCTGTTCTCTCCTAGGAGTCACAATAATTCATATAAACTACACTTTATCTAATCACTGCATCAGTGATTATCTAAATAATTCAAAATTCGTAAACATAATTTTCATCTCTTAACTTAACAAACAATGGCATTAAAAAGTTTTATTTCGGTAAGTGAATTTAAATTTTATAATGTCAATAAGCAATTTTTAGTTTAGAGTTCAGAAAAAACAATTTATTTTGTAGAAAACAAAGTTTTCAAATTGAATGCATAAATTTGATCACAGTTGCCATCATATTTTCATTGAATTATATAACCTTAAATAATTCGTGATTTTCATTAGCCATCAAAAGTAGAAAAAAAGGCGCATTGGAATTTGGCTAACTTTGAATATTACTTTTAAAATGTACAGCTGGCGTTAGTAGCTGTCTTAATTCAACTCTCAAGAGTACAACTTACTAGAGGTTTTCCATTCGAAAGTATTGGAAAGATAAGGGATCGGAGTTCACTCAGAGACGCTACTGAACAACAGACAGTACAGGGTTCAACTGGGAAAACCATCCCAATAAAGAGTTCACCCGGAAAAGCTATCCCAGCAAAGAATACATCAGGAGGAGCTATCCCAGCAAAGAGTACACCAGGGGGGACAATCCCTGCACACGGTACACCTGGAGAAGCTATCCCAGTACAGAGTTCACCCGGAGGAGCTATTCCAGCACATGTTTCACCCGGAGGAGCTATTCCAGCACATGTTTCACCCGGAGGAGCTATTCCAGCACATGTTTCACCCGGAGGAGCTATTCCAGCACATGTTTCACCCGGAGGAGCTATCGCAGCACAGAGTTCAACAGGAGGGGCTATCCTAGCACAGAGTTCAACAGGAGGGGCTATCCTAGCACAGAGTTCAACAGGAGGGGCTATCCCAGCACATAGTTCAAACGGATGGGCTATCCCAGCACATGATTTACCTGGAGAAGCTATTCCAGCACATGATTTACCTGGAGAAGCTATTCCAGCACATGATTTACCTGGAGAAGCTATCCCAGCACAAGGTTCACCCGGAGGAGCTATCCCAGCACAAAACTCATCCAAAGAAGTTCTTCATGCACAGGTTTCTCCCGGAAGAGCCATCCAAGGTCGCGGTATACCAGCCGACGGTAATGGAGGGCTGGGTTTTCCCGCAGAAGCAAATGGATCATTAAGTATACCCGCAAGACCAAATGGATCATTAGGTATACCTCCAAGACCAAATGAATCACTGGGCTCACCCCCAGGTGGTAATGGGTCACTAGGTCTACCAACAGGAGCTAATAGATTACAAAGTATACCCGCAAAAGATGCAGCATCATTGGACATAATAGGAGGAGTTAATAAAAAACTACTCATACCAGGAGGAGCTAATGAAGGACTGTCCAAACTAGAAGGAGCTAATGCAAGACTACCGACCCTCGGAGGAGCTAATGGAGGATTACCGACCCTTGCAGAAGCTAATGGAGGACTACCTACCCTCGGAGGAGCTATTGGAAAACTGCCGACCCTCGGAGGAGCTATTGGAGGACTGCCGACCCTCGGAGGAGCTATTGGAGGACTGCCGACCCTCGGAGGAGCTAACGGAGGACAGCCAATACTAGGAGCACCTATTTTAGGACTGTCCATGCTAGGAGGAGCAATGTTGTTACTGCCCATTCTAGGGGGAGCTACTTTAATACTGCCCATATTAGCAGGAGCTACTTTAGGACTCCCCACACTGGGAGCTTTTAATGGAGGACTGCCAATGCTAGGGGGAACTAATGGAGGACTTTCCATATTAGGAGGAGCTAATGGAGGATTGCCCATATTAGGAGCAAGTGGAGGACTGCCTATACTAGGAGGAGCTAGTGGAGGATTGCCAATACTAGGAGTAGTTAATGGAGGACTGCCCATATTAGGAGGAGCTAATGGAGGACTGCCCATATTAGGAGGAGCTAATGGAGGACTGCCCATATTAGGAGGAGCTAATGGAGGACTGCCCATTTTAGGAGGAGCTGATGGAGGACTGCCCATTTTAGGAGGAGCTAATGGAGGACTGCCAATACTAGGAGGAGCTAATGGAGGATTGCCCATATTAGGAGCAAGTGGAGGACTGCCTATACTAGGAGGAGCTAGTGGAGGATTGCCAATACTAGGAGTAGTTAATGGAGGACTGCCCATATTAGGAGGAGCTAATGGAGGACTGCCCATATTAGGAGGAGCTAATGGAGGACTGCCCATATTAGGAGGAGCTAATGGAGGACTGCCCATTTTAGGAGGAGCTGATGGAGGACTGCCCATTTTAGGAGGAGCTAATGGAGGACTGCCAATACTAGGAGGAGCTAATGGGGGATTGCCCATTCTAGGGGGGGGCTAATGGGGGATTGCCCATACTAGGGGGAGTTAATGTGGGATTGCCCATACTAGGAGGAGCTAATGGATCACTCCCAATACTAGGAGGAACTAATGGGGGATTGCCCATACTAGGAGGAGCTAATGGATCACTTCCGATACTAGGAGGAGCTAATGGATCACTTCCAATACTAGAAGGAGCTAATGGATCACTTCCAATACTAGGAGGAGCTAATGGATCACTTCCAATACTAGGAGGAGGTAATGGAGGACTCCCCATACTAGGAGGATCTAATGGATCACTTCCGATACTAGGAGGAGGTAATGGAGGATTGCCCATACTGGGGGGAGGTAATGGAGGATTGCCCATACTAGGAGGAGGTAATGGAGGACTGCCCATACTAGGAGGAGGTAATGGAGGACTGCCCATACTAGGAGGAGGTAATGGAGGACTGCCCATACTAGGAGGAGGTAATGGAGGACTGCCCATACTAGGAGGAAGTAATGGAGGACTGGTTATACCAGGAGGAGCTATTTTAGCACTGTCCATACTAGGAGGAGTAATTTTATTACTTCCCGTATTAGGGGGCGCTATTTTAACACTGCCCATATTACCAGGAGCTACTTTAGGATTACCCATACTAGGAGGAGCTAATGGAGGATTGCCCATATTAGGAGGAGCTAATGAAGGATTGCCCATATTAGGAGGAGCTAATGGAGGATTGCCCATATTAGGAGGAGCTAATAAAGGATTGCCCATATTAGGAGGAGCTAATGGAGGATTGCCCATATTAGGAGGAGCTAATGGGGGACTACCCATACTAGGAGGTACTAATGGATCATTGAGTTTACCCACAGGAGGTAATGTATCACTGGGTTTAACCGCAGGAGTTAAAGGATCGCTGGGTTTACCCACAGGAGGTAACGGATCACTGGGTTTACCTTCAGGAGCTAATAGAGCGCTGGGTTTTCCTCCAGGAGCTGATGGATCAATGAATTTTCCCCCACAAGCTAATGGATCACTAGGTTAACTCCCCAACAAACCACGAACAGAAAAATTATGAGCACTTTACGTATTCTACGTAGTTTTTGCGTATCGAGCACATAAGCTAATCTAATATTCGTAGTGTTGATACTACTTCTGTTCTTGGAAACTACAATACCGAAAATGACAATAAAAGGGCATACTTTTTAGGTATTTTGGCGCATTTTAATATGTTAAACTACGTAAGTCATATATAATGTTAAAGTGTTTTCAGTTATATCCAATCCAATCCAAGTGACCGTAGGCCTAACTTCAATAGTTTGATTTGAATCAATTAAAAACATTTGATTCCATGTCTTGGGTTCTACAGATAGTTCTTTGTAGTATTGTGGCAATGTTTTTATATTCTGTTTACTATTTAGCATACGCTAAGCAAAAAAATAAATTCTCAAAAAGAATTACAAAACAGTCGACAAATCAAGAAACGATCTGAAATGGACATTATTTTTTACGTGGTACTGTACCCAAATGCAATTCATGCACTAAATTTCTTTATAGAATATGCAGATACATTTACTGAAACGAAAAACTTGTCCAGAGCGTTTGCAAGGATTATAAGGAGGGTATTGTTTTTTATCATCAGTTTGATAATCGTTTCTCTTGCAATGTAGCAAAGGAGCTTTTCAATTCAATTTCCTTTCAAGTGAGTTTGCAAGTTTTTTTTCCTTTTTGTCTCATCCTTTTTTACTATTTTGCCAGTTTTATACTGAATTTCATTTCAAAATATATCTTATATAAATAATAACCGTAAAAATAAGAGTGAGACAATGGTAAAAAAATTATTGGGTTTCAGTATATAGGTAAAGCCTGTATACCAGTATACCCATCATCAGTAGAAACGCCTTGAGTTGTTCTAAGAATTTTATTTGAGTACAGTGGATGTTCCACACGATAATATTGTTTGGTAAAGGGTAGTACAATTCCTTGCGTGACATTTAGTAGAATTTCGGTTTAGACTAATAGAAGTTTCTACGCTTTTGTTCTACAGAAAAGTCGGTTTTCTGTAGTCATGAATTATTTAATGGTCTGCATCTAAGCTACAAGAAAAGAAACAACACAGTAGGAGAATATACATGAAGAATCTGATACATGTTTAGTAACGTCGCAGAAAGTTCCACTTCCTGCATAAATTGAGTTTTAAGTAAATAAGAGAACACGCCAGAAATGGGGAGACTCTGGAGTTGTACCATGGCTATGCTTAATATACAAATTGGTTTTACTTCGGTTACTTCGCAACTACGACATTTGACATTGTCTGTTTGAACGTACGTCTTACAGAATATTATATCACGAGCCTTCTCTCAAATACTGTCTGATATTCAAATATCTCTTCTACTTTGCCTTTACTCTTAAACATTGAAGAATATAATTGCTATCCAAAATCTAGCTCCAGATACATAGATTCGGATAAGTCTGTCAAAATTAATATAATAACCGTCGGAAAAACAAGTTTGCAAGTTAATCAATGTTGAGCATTCTCATCTGAAAGCTTAAACCAGATTCCCAGAACCTATTTCCAGATTAATTAGTTCGCTCGTAAAAGTTATCAATTGAGTATTGAATCCCTGGCCCTTTCACAGACAGACTGGCAAAACTAAATCGTACATACTTAATATTCCCTTAGAACTATTAAAACTAGATATTTCAGAAGACCCAAGAAACTTGAAAATCCGCCAAAAGTTTGTTTAATTTCTGTTGTCATGAATTTCAATACAATGACGACAATGACTATACCACCTTTATTCGTAATTTTGAAAATTTCTTTTCAGAAATTCATTACTGTATTTTAACATTCTAAGATATAAATTACAGTTACTATGTTGATACATGCACAATACATCCCTGTTATGCTACTCACTTCTTATTTCTTCACTACAGAATGTCAAAATCTGCCCTCGCCACTTGCAAATTATGATATTTGCATTATTCTGTATCATAATAATTTGGCGGATTATGTCTTTGAAAAAATTGTATTCTCACCAAGAACCATTTTAGTTGATCTAACTGTTAATTATACGAAATGGAAAGCTAATTACAAAGGAAGTTGGGATTACCCAAGTTTATTGTCCAATACAAATGTGAATATCCTAACAGTAGTAGTGGAACCACCTGAGGAGGAAATTCAATATGTTCCATTTCTTCCAGCTATGTTTGGTCGCGCAGTAAATCTACTCAACGAAAAGTCTTTAATAATTAGCACAAAGAATCACTTTGATAAAATCAAAGACAATTTCGTGCATCTGATGAAATGGGAATTGACGACTGCAGTTTATTTTATGGTCATCAATTCCAAGGACGACATTGAAGTACTGACAGTGTCAATATTCACCAAAGAGTTTGTAAAGATTGATATCACAACATTCGAAGAACAACAGAGTGGAGTCTCAAGAAATGGTTTACATAGAAATCTTCATGAAATACGTATTCTTGCTGTGGTACGCACAGCGATTAGACGGAAATGTTCTTCGTCCCCATACGTTCTCATTAACAAAGGAAAACTTGCAGAATGCGCTGAGATAGATGTACAGTATCCACTCTTGGAAGTAATGGCTGACTATTTAAATTTCACACCTGTCTACGCACCTGTCTCTGATAGGTACGCTTCAAAACATTTTTGCGGTTGGATGCAGTCGGAGCAGTATAGCGTAGTTCACTTTGTGTACATCCGTACAGGCGTTCCATATTTAACATATCCTATTAAAAAAAAATTCCTGTACTGTTTAGACAAAGAGACGTATTACGATAAGCCACTATCTATCTGGCTGTCCATAATGGACGTGAGTACGTGGCTATTATTGATCATTTGTTGTCTTTTAGGCAATGCACTAAAATTTAGATTTACAAAACAAAAACTGACATTTGATTTGATTAGTAACTTCTTCCTTACCGCCATTGCCATTCTTCTCCGCCAAAACCACAACCAAAGGAAACTCCTAATCTATGCAATTCTGTGTTTGGTGTTGCCAATTCTTTTAGCTCACTACGAAACTCACATCACAACAGAAGTTGTGGCTCCTGTGGACAAAAAGAGAATGAACAGTTTCAAAGAACTCATTCTTAATGACTATAAAATAGTTTCCATCATTGGATATATGTATGGACTATCCCAAAGTGGTGGCTATTCTGAAGTGCGTCCTTATTTCGTGCAATATGGAATTAAGGACAAAATAAACTCAAGTGTATATTTCTATGATAGTGGTGTGACTAATGTGACTGCGTATGGTGTTATAAGAGTATCGAGTTTGTCAAACACGAAACTTAAACTCTTTTTTGATCATTACGGGGAAAGGAACTTTTATGTTTTACAAAAACGTCTTCCCTTATTGAAATGCTTCAGAACAAAAGAGCATGCAAATCCTGAACCCCATTCGTGGTTTTTTCGTAAATGTTTTCGGCATGAAGTTCGGAATGTTGTCCAAGAACTGAATGAAATGGGACTACTCGACCTTTGGCGACGACTTGGAAAATTCAGACCTTATATAACGAGATTCTTAGAAAAACAAAAAGAATCTGAAGGGGAAGTTCGGAGTCTTAGCTTTGACATGAAAATTGGTGCAATTTTCCCTATATTTGGATATCTGGTCATTCTTCCTGTTTTAGTATTTCTGCTTGAACTGCTTGCAAGATGTTTGACTGTACTCTATGAAAATAGACATGCTGTTTATGTTTTCTGGTTGTATTTTAAAGATAAGTACAACCAAGTATAAGTAGAAATGAAATTAATAACCCGAGACAAAAAATACCCCCTGGGCTCCTATTACATGCGTATCTTCATCAAAATCATAGGTTTGAAGGAATAATAAATTGTAGTGGTTATAATTGAGCGATATTTGATCCTGTATATCATTACTCTGTTTGTGCTCTTCATGGCTTTCCTGTAATGTAATTGAATAATGTTTAAAAATAACAAATATAAAAATAAATATATCGTTCAATCAATGTTTCTAAAATATCATATTTTGTGGATTTCAATGCATATATTAAAGATTGATAAAATGCATTCATATGACAAAATAAACATAATTAACATCTAAATATTTAAATTAAAAATGCAATTTTTATCATATATTTTTGCGGTAAATGACCCATTATGAGGAAATTTGACTTTTTTGGTATCGTTGATTTCTCATATCCTTTTTTAATTTTGACATTAAATGCTTTTAGTAAATTCTGCCTGTTTACTCTTGTGCAAATCTGGTGTTTTACATTCAAAGGGGGTAAAAATTTCCTTGTAAAAAACTTGTAATGTTAACATTTGTTATGAAGTATTACGCAAAGAATAATTGTACACCGGCACTTGAAAATGCATTTATATTTCCAAATTTTCAAATGAATTATATATCACCCGAACATACATCGCATCAGTTATGATAGAACTCATAATTAATAAATTTGGCAATGCAATATGTGCAATAAGTAATTGGTTTTGATATATATATATATGATCGGTTTCACTAAAAGACCCCACGGATATATATTGTTTTAATGAATTAGCAAGACAATTGTTCTGTAGTGAGCACCGTACTTTTATTTCCTCAAGAATAACCTAAAGCACATAGTTTTTCTGATAAATACATTTAATTTTGTTTTAAATGAAGTAGCTGCGTAATTCCCGCTCTCCTGTTTACAAGGATGCCTCATACTGCACAAAATATTTTTGGTTAATTGTTAAGTTGTTTTATTAAATGTTTTTTTGAACTTAATTTAAAGAGAATTGTAAATATTAAGTCTTCCATGTCCATAGCAATAGTTTGGATAAGTTGATCCCCCGATGCCTCCACAAGACAACGAACATGGGGGTAAGGGTACAGTCTCCACTCCACTAAGAAGAATATGCTTAACATCATTGAAGGGCAAATTGGGGTATACACTAAGAATAAGTGCGACAGCCCCAGCAACATGAGAAGCAGCCACTGATGTCGAATGTAAAATTGTATAAGCGTCATCTGCAGTATTGAAGGTCGAATAAACGTTTGCACCCGGTGCAGAAAGATCGGGTTTAATTAATCCGGATTCTCCTTTACTACTAAAAGTAGCTAAAGTATCGTCCCTCCATGTGGCTCCTGCACCAATGACCAATTTTGAATTTGCCGGGTAACTAGCCGTGTTACAAGCAGGACCGGAATTTCCAATTCCAAAAATTGGTATGATGTTTGCAATTGTCCGTGCTTCTAAAACGTGATCAAAGATACTTGGACTGCCTGTCCACATGTTGCTGACCAGATGAACTGCTTGGGAACAATCTTCTTGACTTCCATCAGGAAGGGTTGGACACACCATCCATTGGGCACAAGAAAGTAAATGACTAGTCTGGCAAGAAGAGGCGCCACATCCTTTGCAAGCGGCCCATTTAGCTTTCGGGGCTACACCAATTTTGTTAATCCCGGCAATTATTCCCGTAGCATGTGTGCCACGACCGTTTAAATCATTAGGAGTCATATCCACAAAGGAAGGGTCCATCCACCCATAAGGAGTTCGGTAATTCGAAATTAGGTCTTGGTGAGTGCCACGAACACCAGTATCAATTATTCCAACAACAACACCATTTCCTGTGTTTCCGGTGGCCCAAACGTGTTCCGCTCCAATTTTTGAAATTCCCCAGTCAGGTAACCATAGAAGTTTCGATTCATTTGACGTGTTTTGGACAACATTGGATATTTGCGGTTTTTCGATATTTTGTAAGTCTTCCTCCATTATTTCAGAGACGCTCGGAAATTCAGCGAGTTCGTTCACAAGAGCCTCCGTCGCTTCAGGAATATACAGTGTGTTTGATATCCAGTAACTTTGGTAGATAACGGAGTTTTTGTCCAGAAAATCTTTTACCAATTGCTGAGTTGACCCACAATGAAGTTTTAATGTTTGAGCAAGAGTATTGATTCGGTTTTCTCGGGAGTTAAATTTTTTCGCCGAAATTAATCCTAGCGCCTCTTTTGTTCCATTCTGCATAATTACGAAAACGGAAACTAATGTTTTCGATTTAAACGTTTCCAGAAGCTTTTTTTCGATTTTTGACGATGATATTCCGATTACTGCTGAGATAAAAGCCACTTGAAAGATAAGAATGACAAAAGTTCTTATAGAACCCATTTTGTAAATAGTTTGGCTTTAGTTTTGGCGAATAGTTTTTCTTTTGGCGAGGTACAAATAAAATGTTGGTTAGTCTGCTGTTGCATACGTGATTGTAGTAATATATACTGACAGAGCCAGAACTTTTTATACCTAAATGCATTTACACACGTTTACTTAAACGGCAATTTTGATTATTTAATCAGATTTAAATAGCTCCAACCACGCAATTCTACTGAGAAATAATTACAATAACAAAAACAGATTTAATTTTATTTCTCTCTCCTCCTGTTCAAATAATGAAATATATGTTTCTCTGAAATTAATGAACGTCAATACTCGGAATCTGTGTTTGACGTTTGCTACATAATTTATGGAAATGTTGACAACGTGTTATCTATTCTTTATCACACAATTGATAGTGTTTATAATGCGAAAAAGGATTAATGGCAGTCACGTAGTAAATCCGTTTTCCTTTTTCGCTCTATGATGTTTATGCAATACACATATCCTTATGGAAAGGTTTTCTGAGTACTGATTTACAATGTTTAATGTAATCGCTAAAACTTATGTATTAAATCTGTGCAGAATAGATCGTATATAATATTCAATGTATTATCTTTGGTCGCAAACATGAAAAAGTGATCCTCTGCCCATTGTAAACTGCTTTGTAAAACTTAACCAAACCAAAAATAAAACCTAGCTTTGATGTTTTACTGGACTTTTTGTATAAAAGCAAAATATTTGTTTGTGCAGCTGCAGAACATTTGCTTGCTAGGCTTCTGGTACCTAACTATGCTATTAATTGGTATAATTTTATTCTTTATTATATTTTTCTGTTCTGCTAATGCATTAGCGGTTATCAAGTGAAGATATACTAGAAATGCGTTGTACATCTGCAGGACATATAATATGTTCTAAAACAATTGAGAAGTTTGCTGCAGAGAAATTGGCACATTCTGTTCACGGTTGGCTATACAGCAAAATTTGATTGTTCAAGCTTTTCTTGCAATTTTATAAGAAAAATGGTAGGAAGCAAAGTAAAGTAAGTTTTAACTGCAATATAATTTTCAAAATACAAAACCAAATGAACTGTTTGGTATTTCTCAAACCAGCCAGTTAGACGTATTTAGTACAATTATCGCCCACTGTTACACAAAATTGCAAACGACAGTTGAAGATTTGATTACTTCCTTCTGGAATTGTTATTTGGTTTGTTAACTAATACTTCTAAACTGAATAAGCACGTTACTATACTTTAATCCTGTTATTACGAAATTCGGTATACGGTAAACAAGAACCTAATATTTAGTTTTTTTAATAATTTTGGCAGCAGTAATAGGAAAATTATCTGGCTATTAAATTAATTTCAGTAACAGATGCAAAAGATTTATGCAGACTGTCACTAATACAAACCTCTTCACTGCTATAAAGAAAGTATTAATACTGAAAAGTAAACAACGCTCTGTTCTCTGTAATTGCTTTATGTCGGGATTCATGGTGTAATTACAATTTCAATGAGACTAGTATTTTAATATTTTGGATTCTCATGGTGTGTGCTAACTTTCAATTATACAAGTATATAACTTGTTTATATTCAATGCTGAAATGAAGAAAACCCACAATTAATTTTGGCACATAAAGTCTGCAAACTACAACATTAAACAATTTTAGTATAACTGAAGAGATAATTTGACTCTCTCTAATCACAGTAGCTGTGATTTTCTCCTTATGTTGTGACAGTTGTGAGCTTGAGAACAACTATGTACTTGTCTTACTTCGACAGTAATCTGCATTGATAAGTTTTTCAATTTTTTAAAAATTCCTGAATTTTTTGCAAGTAAAATAAATATTTTCTTTTTAGAATGAACATTATAACCTTTTGATTGCTTGGTAAAGTTTACTGGCAATTTGTTGTCAGCATTCTTCATCGATTAAAAAGGATTTGCTGACAAAATAATCAACACGGTGTAATTGTTTAACTATCTGGTTTGCGATATGTAGGTAAAAGTGTTTTCGTTTTACAGAAAATAATCAGAAAAGATAGAGAACTTGAAAAGGTGTGTGACACCTTGTATTCTAAAATGACCTTATCATTAATTCACAATTGTACAAATTTAAAAAAAGGAAAACTGAAAGCAAATCGTAAGAAAGTTGAAAAATGTTGCACGAGTGGTACGTTCCATAATATTGGAACATGTTTAAATGTCATGTTTTTCTTCCTGCTTGCACCAATTAAATGGGTCAGCTCTTCTGGCCGATTCGATGCGTCAACAAACAGATTTCGTTTATCACTTTTATTATCTGAGGTTGCAGTAAATGTTGTAGGTGCTGTTCTTTCACTTGCCTATCTAAGGAACAATATTTCAGACAAGAACCAATCATATATTCATTTGGCGTGCGCCTTTACAATGGTATGCGTTCATGTGGTGTGTGCCATTACCAGATGTACTTTCATCTGTAACGGGAAAGCAATGGCGTTTGTAAATCAAATGATGAAGGAAGACCAATTTATAAGAAAATATGGTGAGCATTTTTTAGTTTTTCTTTATCCGGTCAATATTACTTCATTGGTTAGAAAACAATAAAAAAAATGCAAAACGAAATTTAATATCATTTTTGCTAAAAACATGATCTTTTAAATTGTATTGTCAGAAATAAAGCAGAGCAACTGATGAAATGCTAATCGAATTGTCAATTTTGAGTATTATGTAATATACTGTTTTCTAAAATTTCAGAAAATGCTGAAGAATTCAAATTATATCGGAAAATTGAAATGCTTGTATCTAAATGGTACGAGATACCAACAACGGTAGGTGCTGCAACAGCAGTCACAATAATATACGTATTTTTCCCGGGAGAATTCTTCATATCACATGCTCTCTTTTCGAAAAATCTAATTCCCTACTGCTGTTTCCTTGTTTTTGATATTGTCTTCATAACAATTAGCGGTTGGGGCTTCGCCTTCTGTATTTTTTACATTTTTCTTTACTCAGCAAGAAGCTTTATTTGGCAGCGAAATCTCAGGTAGCAGAATTAAAACCCGAATTTTTCAAGAATAATCTTTCTATTATTCATTTTATATTTTTTATGATCTGAATTTTTTTCCACATTTCAGAAATGCTCCTTTCAACTTGGATGATAAAATAAAGCAATACAATCGCCTACAAATTCTGAATATTCTCTTTAACCAAAGCTGCAACTCGTACCTCCCTTTTATTCAAACATCAACACTCGCTCAGATGATAGTTGTTGGTCTATTTTGCCTAATAAGGCACCACAAGAATATGACACCACTGGAATACATTCCATTTATTATTGAAATTGGTGCGGCTGCACTAAGCCATGCTACTTTTCTTGTGATGGCCTCCATTTGCTCAGAAAGCTCTTCGAAAAGTTGCGACAAATTAAAAAGAACGATAGAACTTCAAAAAGTTCATCAAACGCAAATAAGAAGCTTAAAGTCTTTTGGGATTCGATATGGACCTCTCCGGGTTATTAAGAGAAAACACCTTGCCGACAACTATGAAGCAATTTTATCATATCTAGTCGCACTTTTAGTTAAAAAGTAGTGGCAATGCTTTGAATTGCTAAGTGGTATTAGTTTTTGCTTATAATAAAATTGACATTTACTAATCCCATTTAATAAAAATTATTTCTATTTCATTATGTGAACATTATGAACTAAAAAATTCTTTAAGAGAATATTAAACTAAGGAAATTCCCGAAGAGGAATAACGAAATAAGGAAATTCTTTTAAATAAATAATGAACTAAGACTAAGGAAATTTCTTTAAAAATTACTAGAGTATAATGTGTAATATAAAGGAATCAATTTCAGCAGCAAATTTTAAATTTTATTTGTACCCAAAGTCAATTGTAACATCAATATAATTAACAATCCTGTTGGATCAATAAATCCAAGGTTAAGTTTGAAATATATTTCACAGTTAATCAAGTTTTCATTAAATAATGGTACTTAATGATATAATTCTAACAATGCATCCAATTATGAGAAAAAGTTAAATCATTTAAAATTTCGTAAGACAATAAAACCTGTAAACTTTTCTTAATAAAGCTGACATTTAAAGTGCCGTTTGATATCCTCTTGTTCGTGAAGTGCCGATGTGTTCTTGATCAGAGGTATGGAGAAAAGTTACATTTGTTATTTTTGCACTGCAACCAGCAATAGTTTGTTATGTCTGATCCGACGCGTTTTCTTATTTGATCGGTTAGTAGACAAGGTACACTAGTGCTACAAGCCGAGTTCAAGCCAGCCACAGTCAATACATCGCTGGCGACCTAAGAGAAACCAAATCTCATTAATTATTAAAGTTAAATGTCTTTGAGAAATACTAAATCTGTACACACTTTTGCATGGCCAAATATATCAATAATTTTAAACGCAGGTTTTGTTAGTCTAGTAAGCGACAGAGATAACACGACATAAAATTCATAATTAAATTGTAGAAAATTGAAATTTAATTAATTTAAATAGTGTGAAAATTTTCAAAAATAATAATTGTGTGCTTCCTCTGCATGGATCTATTTGACCGTGTGCATGAGGCAAATAGCTGTTCACAATTTTTACAAAAGATTAATAAACTTCAAAACGTACAACGTAAAATAATTTAATTTACAACACCGATAATTCATACATTACAGTATGATAATTATTTGAAATCATAAAATTCCAATAGCTATCTTTCATGCGTTCTCTGCCATTCATGTAATTATATTGCTGCCTATCTTTCTAAGGGACCAGGCATATGATGTGGACTTATGAAACACATACCACCAGCATCGAGAATTTATGAGAAGCCGTTGTTTATACCAAACTTTCTCTATACATGGATGAATGCGGATTGCTAAGACTGGGAGGACGACTAGCCAACGTAAGTGATATTTTAGAAGAGACTGAGAAGCCGGATATTCTTCACTGCAAGCACCCGTTTGCAAGCTGCTTGTTATGGAGTTTCATCACAGATTTGGACATTACGGACTGGAGAAAGTTATCAACTTGCTCAGAGAAGGATACTGGATAGTTGATCAGAAATGGAAGCAAGAGTTGCAGCAAAACACGCAATAGACTCTTTCCAAGAATGCAAAATTTTCAAAACAAAGCCAATTTATCCTGAGTGGGGTCAGTTACCAATCAGTCGAGTGTCAAGGCAGGAGCAGTAATTCATGAACGTAGCTTAGGACGTCGTTGCACACTGAAAGTGACTGTAAAACGTAGCAGGGAAAAGCGATATGGTGCATTGTTCGTGTAACAAGCGTCTAGGGCTGTGCATCTGGAATTGGCTGAATCAATTTCAACGGATTCAGCTATTAATGTTTTATGACTGTTTATGGCTACTCGTGGGACTCCAAAAGATATCGTTTCGGACAACGGGACTAATTTTCACTGAGCTGCCAATGAACTGAATGCAGCATTGAATGAACTGGACCAAGGTAGAATTACCGATCTATTGTCTGTGTAGGGAGTTACCTGGAAGTTTAATCCTCCAGTTTTTTACCATCTAGGGGTCATGGGAATGTATGGTCAGAGCAGTAAAGACTGTTCTGAACACTACTCTGAAAGAGGTAGCATTGAGAGAAGACGTTTTGCTTACCCTACTGAAAGAGGCCGAGTTAATCGTAAAAAGTCACCCGCTGATTAGAGTTTCTGATGGTCCAAAAATGAAGAGGCGCTCACTGCTAATCACCTTTTACTGGGAAGAAGCGAAGATTTACCCAGCGTCTGGTAGACCACTTCTGGAAGCTATGGAGAAGGGAGTATTTACCTACTCCGATACGCAGAGAAGAATGGCATCAGCAAGCCAAACCAATTAACAAAGAGGATCTCGTTTTCATAGAGGATGAAAACCTTCATCGCAACAACTGGCTGATAGGAAAAGTGATGGAGTTATAAATTGCAAAAGACGGAATCACAAGAGTGGTTGATGTGCATACAAAAACTGGTGTCTACAGAAGACCTGTGCCAGAGTTGGCTGTTTTGGGCGTCGATCCTGAAATGGAAAATGAGAATACTCCTCTTTTCTGGGTGAGGAATGTTGTCGCAGTTAAGCCAGATATTGGAGCCAAGGATTCACCCGTCCAGTCGAACGAAGTGAAGCCACGAACAAGTGCGCGAATGAAAGAGAAGCAAGCAAGACAGAGAGGCGAGGAGACGAACTCACAGTGACAGTTCAACATAATTTTGATTAATCAGTATTTTTGAATTTTAAACGATGAATTCTGATTGTTTAAGTTTGAATTGATTGAATTTATATAATATAGTATTTTAAAAATACCAGTCTGTTTGTACTTGTTTGATTCAGCATACACTGAAAAGTTAGGAGTAGGTTCAGTATTGCACAAACCTGCATTAAATTATAGTTTTCCCCTGATTTGGGGTGGTACTTCGAAAATAGGGACTATGCCAAGATTCTGAGCTTAGGAGGAGAAATAACTATTGTCGCTGACGCTGACGATTCCAAAGCTTAGACCCCAACACATGCCTTAATAACTTCGTAATAGTGGCGCAACAATTTCAGAAATCTTTCATAACACCAATTTGTGCATGCGAGGAGCCAAAGGTTTCCAAACGTCTTGCGCGCCTTTTGCAAGCTCTGGACAAAGGAATATTTGCCAAGTGTGTCCTAGAGAGAGAAATGGCTCGGTAAAATGAAACCAGTTAATGTAGGAGACCTGGATTTAGTGAGTGGTGACATGATGCGGAATGTACGGTCCAAAGGAGTAATGATGGAAGTCTACCCAGGAAATTTGATGTAGCCTCCAACGGCTACAACAAATATACTTAATTCTTTGATAAGTTAGATAAAGACTTTTCTGAACAGCTTTGCTTAGTGATAGTTCTCTGCATGTTTCATTTTGGATACACCAGTGTTCCAATTTCTAGTGGCCCAAATAGTTTTCTTGATTGTGCCTGTACGAAATGGGCAGTGCATTAAAATATCAAAATGTTTGAATATAGACTACATCTTATCGTGGCATCCCTAATGATTCGTATTTTGTGCGTTACATGCATTTTGTGCACTGCACATTAATTTTCCACGTGCCCACGATGCATGAAATATAGACAATGCATGCTGTGTATGCTAGTACACTGAGTTGCACAAGACACGAAGTGTTTGTATACTTTTGTTGCTATTTGGTCGATATTTAGTTAGCTCATTGGCTATTTGCATTATGTGTCACATTTGCTGATATATTTTTCGCTTTACTCATGTCACATTTTTTTGCGTAGCAAATCCCACCTATTAATATTTGCATTTCGGTTCATTGAAAACTGCTTTTCAATTGGATATCACGAATACCGGTTTTCAAATACATATAATAAAATATAAGCAAATAAAGTATGGCAAATAAGTTAAGATAAATTATAAAATATTCCTTTGTTTACTGAATATTATTCGTTGGTTTTTGCTTATATTCAATCTCCAACAATATTTGCGCATTTCAAATAGCCCACTCAATTTTTTACTTTTGCAAAGCAACCATACTACTAATAGCTCAGATGGAGCTTAGCATAATCTAAATATTTATCATTGTATTTGAATACCATTCCAAAAATAATATATCTGGATAAGCTGTGTATATACTAATATTAGTCATCACAGACATCAGTAGTAGGCACCTCGCCACAGCGTCAGGAAACCTGGCGCCGTAAAAAGACTTATGTAAATAAACAAACAATAATATGTAAAGTTGCATCACTCTTTTTGGGTTTCCCTTTGCATTATTCACCTGCAGACGGAAGAAAAGAAGCTGATTCTGCCTTCGTCTTACATAGTCTTACTTAGAAACCCGCCTAAATTGGCGTTTACAATCATTAGATAGTCACGATTAAATTAAACTTCCTTTCAGTGAATTGATTAAGCAACATAGTAATTTAGTTTTGGATTTTAAAGCGATGAGAGTTATAATTGGTCTCACGATATTTTGGATTGGATACTTTGCAAAGTTAACAAGATTATGTACTGGAATGCAAGCCTTGCCTGAGAATTCCAAACCTGGATTTCCTGAGATAAAAATTAATTATTCGAGCATTAACCCAATTCGTCTACAATCTCGAAATGACGTAACGCGCATTACGACCGGTGGACATCGATTTTCTCTTACCATAGAATGCCGTGCACAATATCCGATTTATTGGTTGGCGGATTATTCTACTCTGAAGGAGGTAATTTGGATTATACATCAATATTTAATTGACTGTTTTCAGTTACAACCTTTTCGCTAGTAATTTTTGCTAATTTTCAGCTCAATACAACGCTGCACTTAAATAAAAGATTTTCAACTTCCCAAAAAAGTGGCATTTCGTGGCAGTTTTATGTCTTTAAAACAATTATCAGGATTGATATTGACCCAGCTTCTATTAAATATTCGGAGGAAATAAATTACACTTGCCAAGGTGTTCAATTCTCTTGCATGAGCAATAATCTATACATTTACAGACAGTTTCAGGATGACCCGAATACATTAATTGTTAACACAGATTCAATTGATGGCCTGGCAAATAAATGTAAAAGCAGGTTTTCATTTCTACCATGAATTATTAATGAAATCTATTAAGTATTTGAGAATATGAACTTTCAATTGCCTACTTTTGCAGATAAATCTTGCCCATTTAAAATTGACCCACAAAGTGATGAAGACATAAATCTGATACCATATCCCATTACGAATTCGAAACATTACGTCAAAAAATCTTGTAATGATGTACTTTTTCTAAGTCTAGTGAAGGAAAATCACAAGATGACTTCTGGAGACATTGTTAAATTGACATGCGTGTCACAGAAAGATTTCTTTTCTCAAGGCATGCGACTTGAGTATCGACAAAATACAAAATCTACAATTGTTTCTCTTAAGAATACGACAGGTAAAACTATTTTAATTTATGCATTTTAAATAATTATATGAAACTTATCTTACATTTTAAATGATTGGAATACAAAATATATAAATAATATCTAAAATGACATTTATAATAATTAATTACTGTTCAGAATTGGATTTTGAAAAATACTACAGCATACATGCCAATCTTGTATTTCAAAAGAACGATAACAAAACTTGGCAAGCATTTTGTTCAGCCCCGCTATGGAGTTCTTATGGCTGGTGCAAAGTGGAAGTAAATGTGACAAATTTTAAATATCAAAAAATCTCTGAAACTCTTCAAATCGAAAAG
>CM036940.2:103147447-103182602 GCA_020352615.2 Yoshiicerus persimilis
TGGCAAATGTTTTGAATTGCAAAGTGGTATTCGTTTTTGCTTATAACAAAATTGGACATTTACTAAACCCATTTAATAAAAAGTATTTCTATTTTATTAGCGTATTGTATTTTTAACTCTTGATGTGCATTGAAGGAAATTCCTTAGTAGAAAATAATCAGAGCTGGGCAGATTACTTGGGTGTCTGATTACAAATTACAGATTACAATTCGATTTTTATTTTCACTGATTACGATTACGATTACGATTACAATTTTTAAGTAATCGATTACTGATTACAAATTACGTAATCTGATTACAATTTAGATTACGATTACTTTGAAAAATTAAAACGACATTTAATTGCAGAAAACGGTCGCCCGTTAAGAACTAACTGGATATTTTGTCAACCATTTAATTATATTATGTATTAAAATTACAATAATCCGCGTTACTTGCTTTACCAATAATTGTTGCACATTAAAAGGGTTAACTGTTCACAATTTTCATCGCATAGGAATCTTCTTTTTGGAGAAAGAATCATTCCGGAAAAGATGACGAAAGGGGAATATTATACTTTATGAAAATTTTTTTAATGTATGGGTATTTTAACAGTGTAAAATATCTTTGTCGTTATCATCCATATACTGAAAACATTCTGCTTTGATTTTGTTTTCGAAGATATCTGTGCTCATCTCGGAAGTTGAGATGGAATTTTCATCGCAGTCAAAGGCAAAGAAATTCTCATAACTAGTAAACTTCTTTGACGCATCATTTGAAGTAGTCTGTCCACTATCGGCTACAAATTTCTCTGAACTTATTTTTTGAATAAAGAGTGATTTTACATATTCCAAATTTTTCTTTGGCACCCATCGTAATTTAAAATACGGATGGGAAACAGAAGCCAGAATGGCGTCAGTACATTCTGGTGAAAATTCTAAATATTCTTTGAATCGTTTAGGAAGTCCAGCTAAAAGTGCATTTACTAACTTTTTAGAATTTGGATTTTTAGCTACTAAAGCTACTAGTTTCTTTTCAATTACTTTTATGTTTGGAATAATTTCCCCAAAAAATTGAGAAATTGTCAGGATACTGTCAACACCAACAAATTCCAATAAATCTTCAGTGTTTTCTTCATTATCCTTATCACCATTTTCAAGGGATTGAAATTGTCGGAAGGGTTTTCCAAAATTAGATGCATTGTTTGTTGTAGCTTTTAAGTTCGTGAAAACTCAGTATGTTGAAGTGCATTCAGTGCATTGCCCTTATTTTTAAATAATAAACAAAGGCAATCTGATGCTACAAATTCTTTAGAAAGTAGGAATACGAAGAATTTTGAATATATAAAATTCCCGTCGCGTTATTTAACCTCGTTGTAAGAATTGAAGTAGACACAAATGATAATTGTCGTAAAGTCAATGTAAAAATATTTAATTTTGGCTTCGTAGTATCTCAAATTTAAATAGTTATGTTAAAAATTTCCCTGTTTTAGAATAAAGTAATCTGTAATCACAAATGTAATCTAATTACATCTCAAAACTTGGAGTATCGCTGATTACGATTACATGATTACATTAAGTTTCCAAATTACAAATTACAGATTACGATTACAATTTTGTAATCTGATTACATGTAATTGATTACCTGTAATCTGATTACTGTAATCTGCCCAGCTCTGAAAATAATAAACTAAAAAATTCCTTAGGAGAAATATTAAACGAAGGAAATTCCCTAAGAGGAATAATGAAATAAGGAAATTCTTTAAAATCAATAATTAACTAGCAAATTTCTTTTAAAAAATTACTGGAAATAAATGCATGCTATTTTATTATATGAAATGTAAAAGAAATCAACTTCAGTAGCAACTTTTAAATTTTATTTTTACCTAAAGCCAATTGTAACATCAATATAATTAACAATCCTGTTGGATCAATAAATTCAAGGTTAAGTTTACAATATATTTCACAGTTAAACAAGATGTCATTAAATACTACTACTTATATGATATAACTGTAATAATGCATCCAATTATGAGAAAAAGTTAAATTATCATTTAAAATTTCGTAATGCAATAAAACGGTAAACTTCATTTTTAATAAAGCTGACATTTAAAGTGCCGTTTGATATCCTTTTGTTCGTGAAGTGCCGGTATGTTCTTGATCATAAGTATGGAGAAAAGTTACATTTGTAATTTTTGCACTGCAGCCAGCAATAGTTTGTTATGTCTGATCTGACGTGTCTTCTTATTTGATCACTTAGTAGACAAGGAACACTACTGCTACAAGCCGAATTCAAGCCCGCCGCAGTCAATGCATCGCTGGCGATCTACGAGAAACCAAATTTTATTAATTATTGAAGTTAAATGTCTTTGATAAATATTAAATCTGTACACACTTGTGCATGACCAAAAATATCAATAATTTTAAACGCAGGTTTTGTTAGCTTAGTAAGCGACACGGATAGCACGACATAACATTAATAAATAAATTGTAGAAAATTAAAATTAATAAGTTTAAACTGTGTGTACATTTCCAAAAGTAAAACTTGTGTACTTACTTTACATGGATCTATTTGACCTTGTGCATGAGGCAAATAGCAGTTCACAATAAAAATTGCGACAAAAATTGCAAAAATAACTTGTTTGAAAGTTTTCATGTTGGGATTCTTCTTTGAAAATACGTTTCTTCTTCACTTAGGGAATATCAGTGCTATTGAATAATTTGTCATCTGGGATCTGCTATTTATAAGAAAATAGATTAAAGTCTTACGACGTCAATGTTCTTATCTCATTTTACATAATATGTTAACTATGCATATAGATACCAAGAAGTATATACGTAAAATATTATTTACGTCTTTGAACCATTCAGTTATGCTTAGAGCGGTGAATATCCAATTCAAAGCGTGTCTTTATATGTACATATTGGATGATCTCCATGTTTCCAAGATGTCATATTTTGCAAATTAATTCAACTAATTGCATATGTTAAAAATTGATGAAATGCATTCATATGAAAAAACTAAAAATAATTAACACCCAACACCATTCTAAAACTGTTTACAATTTTAGTTCATTTTCTTCTTCGTTTTTAGAAAGCACTCTAATTCATTTCTACATTATCATAAAAAACATTACAGACATGTCAGACAATACCTTACCAAATGTAAGTAATGCAAGTAAATAGAGCTGCTTTTTATTGTACAGGTTTTCAATATAAATATTATTTGGTTGGTATGTGGAAAATAGGTACTGAAATTTTGGAATTAGTTATACTTCGTATAATTTTAGCGGGTATATCTCGGCTACCGGTCAAATCATTCAATACTAGGCGCACACATGAGCTTGACATTAATAAAGCTGTAAATACATAACTCATGGTTTCACTTTTCAGAACCAATAAATGAAATACAATATTTAAATTAAAACTGCAATCTTTGTCACATATTTACGTAGTAAATTGTAATCTGACCCATTGTGACGAAATATGACTACAGGTGGTTTTTGTCAATGTGCCAACACTCGATTCGACTGGTGGAGATAAATATGTAGTTAAGCAGGAAAATCATGTATACTTTTTTGCATACAAAAGTAACCGACATTGATAAAAGTGAACTGTTATCACTGGTGAATGGAAACGCTTCAACTTATTTATCCTTACGTATATTACGCTTATCTCTCCACAAAACCAACGGAAATGTAATACCAATAAATCCTTTATAGGCTATTATAACACCGATTCTCATGTATGTACAATATAATTAACTCCTTTCTAACAAATAAAATGCGAGTAATATTTACTTTGCCAGCAAGAACATATGAGTTGCTGCAAACTGAATGCATTACAAAAAATATTCTATTTTAAACTGAATATGACTGCATAAACATTCATTCAAGGACGAGTCGCATCTGTAATCAGCATTTACGTCTCGCAATTACATAGTGGATAAGATATCAAAGAATATCAAAGAAGAACAGTTTTAAAACTAAACGGCATTACGTTATTCTTCATTTTATACACTCATTTACAATTATAATTGGAATAGAATGTTTTATATAAAAGTTTTAATTATTAAAATTGTAAGCATCTAAATCTAAAACTTTGCGTCTACATTTCAGGTGGAGCATAATATTCTAAGATTGTAAATTATTTTAAAATATAGTGTAATGCTTAACAAATGTAAAACTAGTTTAAAATTTTAGTTCCTTTAGAAAGTAATGCATTCATAATTATTTGCATACATAATTATTTATTTGCAATCAAGTGTTTTACAAATCAGCAGATGAATTCTAGTTGTTAAAGGTAATCCAGGACAATCATCAAATATTGGTCAAATTTGATTGTCAAAATGGCATTGTAATCATTAATTTTTATATAATTCACTCTACAAAAGTAATTGAGTACTTCAAGTTGTGAATAAAAGTTGTTATTTATGCAGAGTACGGACAATAATAAGTTATTACGTTAAAATATAGTTTTATTATCTCCGTTTGTTTTTGTATGCTGCATATATGAAAGTCCAGTACTGCATGAAAAGCATTGCACATTTATAAAAGGTCTTTTGAACAAAGCACGAAATGCAGAAAATAAAATCCAAAGCTTTTTCCGTGGTATTCATTTATATTGCATACCGTCAATTTCGTGCTTACAAATTATAACACTATAGTACAGGAATCTCTTAATCAAAAGGCGCCACTCCACAATTCAACAGTTGAAAGGAAAGTTCGTTACACTTTTAATTCTGCTTTATGCCATTAAAAAACATTGAAGGATACTTAACATTACCGTTGAAGTATTCAGCTGTGATAATGATTGTCGACCACAGCAATCACTGAGACTTGTCCAACAGTGATATACTTCTGAAGTATTTGGCATGGGCAAACTTTGTCGCTTATTTTAAAAACAATACAAAGCCGTAAAGCCGTAACAGCAGAGAGTCGGTATGGAAAATTCGTCGTATCATATCTCCGATAAATGCGATTGCAATTATGTTCGCATTTATCTTTACTTCAGTGAAGTGATGACAGATGAAATTCGTCACAGAATAATAAAATGTGTTAGTATTTTTAACGTGAAAGCAAGACTAATTATTTATTTCCAAGGAAACGTGAGAAAAATAATTTTGCTGTGTAAACGCAGAAGGAATAACCTTGTAATGGAAACTCAAAACATTATTAAATGTCATGGAAATGAAAACATCCAAAAAATTAGTTTAGTGCTTCCTATAAGTGGAAGCACTGAAATTAGGTTACCGTTTACTAGAGAAGAAGCACCAACAGATTAGTACAGCGTTTCCGTCATTCATATTCATTATTATTGAGGAAAATTAAAAATAATCGGTTTTTGAAAAATACACATCAGATATACCTTCATTTTTACACCTACCGCATTGGAAAGTGTCCCATTTATTGTTGGGATTTTCTGTCTATTTCTATATTATTCTATATTCTATTTCTATATTATTCTATATATTATTTATATTATTTGTCTATTGGGATCTCTGTCTATCTATGACCATTTGTGGACAATAAATATGGAAAGCCCTTTTTATTCGATCATTCATTGAATGTGTAGCGGACTATCTGTACTACATTTTACTATACTAATGTGTACTCTTTACTACATGTTGTCATTACCTAGAATTACATTGATAAGTTTATATCTGTTTGGTTACCACTTCAACAGATATATTATTATTACTACGATCAGTCTATTTACTTTATTAAGCATTTCATACCTTTCCTGTACATTGATGTAAACAAAAAGTTGAATATTTAAGCATCGAGTCTCGATCGAGTAGCCAGACGAGGAAAAAATTGATAAGCAGCAAAGCGAATGCGTTGAACTGTTCTGGAATGTAACGAAATTCTGTTTGAAGACGGTATTTATTATCTAACTACCTGTGATTTTTCGTCCACAGTTATTTATTATAAATTCTCCAAAATAATCAAAACTTACCAAAAATTATAGGCCAAATGTATTTCACGTGGATACAATTTGCTTTAATTATTATTCTTAGTTTTACTTCTGGCCTTCAAACTATGTTTATAAGTGACAGTATTAAAAGTGATAAAGCCAATACGGAAATTTCAAATATTTTTAAAGATACAATTGCCCTTTGTCAAATCAATTTACAAGGCTCGGATTCGGTAAGTTATTGTAATATGTATTATCAGCATTTTGATAATCATCAAGATAATAATATTTTTACAAGTTAAATTTTTTAAGAATGCTGAATTTTGAATACTTATGCCATACATTTTATAGACATTGGTGAAAAAACTTCTTATCAAAGTTATAAATCTTCACAATCAAAAAAAACATTTAGTAATTCGAAATATGTAAATTGCATTCTAATCAATTTTAGGAGAATTTATAGATTATTATTTAATGGAGTTACTGTGTTTAATTTTATCTTATACTAGAGATACATTTTGACTTTTTGTATTTATTAATGCTTAATAATATTTTCAGGAGACCAATTTAAGCTGCATTTGGAATTCTCATTTTCCTTTGATGCCCCCAGTAGATGGATATTTAATCCAGGGTGATTCTGATATTGGTTCTTCAGAGGTTATAGCAAATCTAAAGAGCTGGTGTCTTGACTGGATTAAGAAATCTCAATGTATCAGATCTAACGTCAACATAATAGAACGTTGTACACACTCTGAATTTGTCATCTTATTGGAACTTAACTTAGCTTTTGGGGATGCGTTGTGCAGCGAGGATGGCAGTGAATTATATAGAGGTAATAAACTAAATACTTGTAGTCTGTGTGAACGACATAATTATTTTTATTTTGTAATTGCACAATTATACATTAAAATACTGCTTTACAGGTTACAAAAAATTTTTTGAGCATGGCGGCATTCAGTGCTTAAAGGACAGGGAAGACATTTGGGAAGGAATGATGACGTGTGTTAGTCCACTAAATATTAATCACTTCAAACGGTAAATACATTTACATAACGTAAACAAATCTGACTGATATGCAACTTCATATCTATATTACGCAATGCCAAAACATCTATCAATGACTTATACAGTTCTCACTTTTATTCGTTATTGGTTAAAAATAATCAGTGACTTGTACAAATATTTATTATTTAAAATTGTTTGCCTTTTAGGAATGTGAACAAAGTTATCGAATGTATGGAGAAACAGCTAAGTCGATGTTCTGAAAATGGCGTTATGGCATACGGTAGTATCATCCTGAGATATTCAGTTAAGTTTTACAAGAGTACATCCAATGGTGATAGCCATTTGTTCAAGACAGATCAGGGAGACGAAGCTGTTAAACAAACCGTTAGCGACACAGACGAGAATGTTAAAATTATTTCTGAAAATGGATATTCTATATATAAGGTCATTGTTTTCGGAGTAGCAATAATAATTTTTGTTGCAGGGATAATAGCCGTTTTGTGCTATGATATATGTGGTATAAGGGAATTAGTACTTAGGCTTACCCGATTTGAGTAAACAATTCAAAGATTGGAATGCGGTATTTATTTATGAAAAGGTTAGCATTAACGAATGCATTTTGAAAAGAATGTAGATGTTACAAAATGTAGTGTGCAGTAACTTAGGCATATGTATCTTGTAAGTTAAAGAAGTATATAGTAATGAATTGTGTTAGCTACACATTTTCTCATTCCAATACTGAAAACTAAGCATTAGAATAAGCAGAAAGATGACTACATTACCAAGTCAGCACTCGAAGAGGTAGCAACATGTCCACATATCTCTTATCAAAATTGTTGTTTTTAGATGTAATGATTGGCGTTTTGTATAGAAATTTGTATTTCTGTGTGCCTTATGGCGAGGTTAAGTTGCACCTATCAAAATATCAATTTTCTGAAAACACCACTTGGTAAAATAAAATAATACTCAATATCTGTGCAGTATTAACGCAAAAAAACCTCTATATCCTTAAAAAATTGTAAATGAAAAAGACTGTAAAATGCTTATCAAAATGTAAAGCAAATTGAAAATACTTTAAAACTCAATTCTAAAATGAATCCAAAATGTAACCCTAAAATGAATCTGAAACTTAACCATGCAACGAAGCTGAAATATAATCAATTTTATTCAGTGAATTGTAACCATGAAATGAGCCTATGAAATACAGCCATGAAATGAGCCTGTGAAATGTAACTATGAATCCGCCTGTGAAATTTAACAATATAATTAATCAGTGAAGTTTAATCTTAAACTGAATTATAGAAAGAAGAAAACCTCAGAGTTTTACACTTCAATGAGTCTCTCATTTGCTAATACCCATGTTTCATGGATATTACTATGTAACCCCGCACAAAGTGCAGATCTATAATAGTTTGAATAATTTAATAATCCATAATTTTTTAATTGAGAAATGAATTATTAGCTTATAAGTTTTTGCAAATACACAATTGGATGATTGGGATTGGCCGATTATATTGACCAAATTGGATTGACGGTGTAATGTCGTCCTTGTGAGGAAACCGTTAATTAATAAAATAGTTAATTTAATTAATTAGTTAATTAACTAAATAAATGACCACGTCGGTCATCGTTTTGCAACCTTAAAATCTTGTTTGTCTAGTGTGTGAATTAAAGCAGAAAATAAGTATTAAAAAACACTTTACTTGGTATATATAAATCTTTCAAGGATATAATACATCCATAAGGCTATTAAAAACAATGCTACATGAGTAGATCAGTCCCAACACTTATATATGCAATACATATCAGTAATATAAGTAATATATATATTTTTTCGACAAGTTCGTTTTCGTGTTCATTTAAAATATTATATAGGTAGTCATTGGCATCCCAGATAAACCTTGCGTTGATCACTTTTAGAAGATTTTTTATTTGTGCGCACCAGGTAATTCTTATTTCATCGTTGCTCATATTTCCTAACATAGCGTACACAATTTTAAAAAGAGATGATCTATCTTTTTAAGAATTTATTATAATTGCTGACGATGACTAATTCAAAAGCTTTGACCCCAAGCCATTTTGCAATAGCATAGACACGTGGGGAGGCAATTACACAAATCTTTAATAAAGCTGATTTGTGCATGCGAGGAGTCTAGAGAGTGTCCAAACGGCTTGCGAACTTTTTGTGGACAAAGGAATATTTGTCAAATGGGACTTAAATTATTTTCAATTCTACATCTTTTCACTCCCATGTTTTTCAATCCCATGCTTTTCAACCTTCTAGTTTTTTAACCTTACATCTTTTCACTTCTTTGTTTTTCAATCCCATGCTTTTCAACCTTCTAGTTTTTTAACCTTACATCTTTTCACTTCTTTGTTTTTCAATCCCATGCTTTTCAACCCCACGACTTTTTGCCTCCATGTCCAGTACTGTTCTCCCCCATGCTTTTCTCCCCTATGTGTTTTCAAATCTGTCTTTTCAACTCGATATCTCATTTTTTCCCAAAAATAGTCGTACATTGAATAATTAAATCTTGCAAATTTGCGAAGGATACTGGGATTTTTATCATTCCTCAGTGAGGAAAATTAACACAAATGAATGCTTTACACTGTTGAATACATCTTCAGTCTCAATGCAGAATTATATGATATTGTATCGTAATGAAAAACAAGGGTGAGCGCGCCGACTAAATCATGGGTATGAAGAGTTTGGGCTTGGCAGGCATAGACAGAACAGAGAGGAGACGCTAGCGGAGAGCACAAGGAGAAGCGTTAGTTTTTTTATCAGCGAACTAAAATATCCTTTTTCTTGAAAAATTTATCTATTATTCAGTACATTTTGCTGTTGTGGTAATAAATTAAACTACAATTAAAATTAATATAATTCAAACCCTAACTGCAATCTATTTTGGTTTACATTGTCAGCATTTGGTCATTTAGCCAGGGACTGTACACAGAATAGGCACATTAGGGAAACCATTGACATCCGACAATACACCTTACATCAAAGCTATCGAAAATTAGCAACAGGAGCTGTCGGGAGCAAAATAACCAATCACAAAAGGAGTGAAAAGATTTATGGTTGAAAGGACATATGGTTGAAAACATGGGATTGAGAAAACTGGTAAGGGTGAAAAGTCTTGTCATGCGGTAGAGGGTGAAAAGTCTTGTCATGCGGTAGAGGGTGAAAAGTCTTGTCATGCGGTAGAGGGTGAAAAGTCTTGTCATGCGGTAGGAAAAGTTTTGTCATGCGGTAGAGGGTGAAAAGTCTTGTCATGCGGTAGAGGGTGAAAAGTCTTGTCATGCGGTAGAGGGTGAAAAGTCTTGTCATGCGGTAGAGGGTGAAAAGTCTTGTCATGCGGTAGAGGGTGAAAAGTCTTGTCATGCGGTAGAAGGTGAACTGTCTTGTCATGCGGTAGAGGGTGAAAAGTCTTGTCATGTGGTAGAGGGTGAAAAGTCTTGTCATGCGGTAGAGGGTGAAAAGTCTTGTCATGCGGTAGGAAAAGTGTCTTAGTTTTGGCCCTTCGAAAATAGTGGTAACTGAACTCCAGTCGCATCCGACGGCTACAACAACTTAGTTTTTATTTCAGTTAGATAAAAACTTTCCTGACCGATTAAGCTCTGCTTAGTGATAATGCGCTGCACGTTTCATTTTTGATGCATGCACCAGTGTTCTACACATTTTTTCTTACTTGTGCACGTAATGGACAGTGCATTAAAATATCAAAATGCTTGAGTATAGTCTACGCAGCTTATATTAGCACCTTTAACGATTCGTATTTTTTGCTTTACATGTATTTTGTGTACTGTACATTGTTTTTTCATGTGTGAACGATACATTATAGGCATTGCATGTTAAGTATGTTAGTGCACTGAGTTACACTAAAAGCGTAGTTTTTGTTTATCACGGCAGCTTTGTTTGCTATTTGGTCGGTATTTAGTTTTCTCTTTGGTTGTTTGCACTATCTGTCACATTTGTTGATTTATTGTTCGCTTTATCATTTCACATTTGTTTGATTTGTTTGCATAACAAATCCCAACTCTTACTCTTTGCATTTCTGTTCCATTGAGAAATGCTTTTCAATTGGATCTCACGCATATTGATTTTCGAATACATCCAATAAAATGTAAGCAAATGAAGGATGGCCAATAAAGTGTGATAAATTAAAAAATGTTCCTTTGTTTACTGAATTGCAATATTAGTCGTTTGAAAGTTATTTTCTGCTCATAATCAATCTCCAACAATATTTGTTTCAAAGACCTCATTCAATATTTTATTTTTGCAAAGCAATCATAATATTAATAGCGTGGTTTTGGCGCAGCATAATACAAATATCATTGCATTTGAACTAACATTTCAAAAATATTATATCTGCATAAGCTGTGTATATAGTATTAGTCATCACAGTAATCAGTAAGCATTTTGTCAAAGCGGAAGGAGACCTGGCGCCGTGTAATCAAACAAAAAACAGTATATATGCTTTGCAGAATTCTTTTTGCGTTTTCTTCTACTTTATTTTCCTGCAGACGGTTGAAAAGAAATTGATCATTGTTTGGTTAAACGTTTTACTCCTTCTTTTGGCTTATATCGATTTACTGTTTAATATAGGAACCGGCCATAATTAGCATTTAAAAACTTTAGAAAGCCATGATTAAATTCAAATTCTTTTCAGTGAATTGATTAAGCAACATAGCAATTTATTTTTTGATTTTAAAGTAATGAGAGTTATAATTGCTCTCTCGATCTTTTGGATTGGATACTTTGTAAAGTTAACAAGATTATGTTCCGGAAGGCAAGTATTGCCTGAGAACTCCAAACCTGGATTTCCTGAGATAAAAATTAATTATTCTAGCATTAATCCAATTCGTCTACAATTTCGAAATGACGTAACACGCATTATGACTGGTGGTCATCGATTTTCTCTTACCATGGAATGCCGTGCTCAATATCCGATCTATTGGTTTGCTGATTTTTCTGCTCATAAAAAAGTAAATTTGATTATCTATAATTTAATTTAATTGAGTGTTTCGGGTACAAACTTAATGATATTAATCTGTGATACTTTTCAGCATAATACAACGTTGAGCTTAAATAAAAGATTTTCAACTTCTCAAAGAAGTGGCATTTCTTGGCAGTTTTATGTCTTTAAAACAATAATCAGGATTGATATTGATCCAACTTCTATTAAATATTCGGAGGAAATAAATTACACTTGCCAAAGTGTTGAATTTTCTTGCATGAACAACAATCTTTACATTTACAGACAGTTTCAAGATGACCCAAATACAATAATTGTTAACACAGACTCAGTTGATGGCCTTGCAAATAAATGTAAAGACAAGATTTCATGATTCTACTATGATTATTTATGAAATGTATTAAATATTAGAGAATATGAACTTTCAGTTACTAAATTTGCAGATAAATCTTGCCCAATTAAAATTGAACCACAAAGTGATGAAGACATTAATCTGATACCATATCCCATTACGAATTCGAAACATTATGGCAAGAAATCCTGTAATGATGTACTTTCTCTAAGTATAGTGAAAGAAAATTCTAAGACTCCTGAAGACATTATTAAATTGATATGCATGTCACAAAAAGATTTCTTTTCTCAAGGTATGCGACTTGAGTATCGACAAAACACAAATTCTACAATAACTTCTCTCAAGAATACTACAGGTAAAAATATTGGCGTTTTTAAGAATCACTTGTTAAATATTATACCATTTAATGAAATTTTATTCGGAATAATCATTTACAATTTATGTATTTTAAATAATTATATGACCCTCTTTTTGCATTTTAAATTATTGGAATACAAAATATATAAACAATATCTAAAAAGACGTTAACAATAATTAATTACTGCTCAGAATTGGATTTCGAAAAATACTACAGCATACATACCATTCTTGTATTTCAAAAGAATATCAAAATTTGGCAAGCATTTTGTTCAGCCCCGCTATGGAGTTCTTATGGCTGGTGCAAAGTGGCAGTAAATGTGACAAATTTTAAATATCAAAAAATCTCTGAAACCCTTCAAGCCGGAAAAACTTCCAATCAACATATTTCTCAAAATTTAGGGATTGCAATAGCAATTACAGAAACAAGTACTGTCTTTGAAAAAATTCCTGTTCCAAAGAGTGAAAATAACACACATCTAGCAAACCGGTCCGATGATAATAAAGAAGAAACTCCACATTTAAATGTTACCCTTACCCAAAGCATGGATGGGGATACTGATTACAATGATGAAGCTGCAGTCTCTATTGTTGTTTTAATACTTCCATTGACAGTTGGCTTAATCATTGCTTTCATTTTCTTCTTCCTGCTTTCCATTCTAATAAATCGGAGAAGGGAGACTAAAAAAGTCAAACAGTATTTACCAGAATTTGACAAATTAATATCAGCCAAATATAACTCTCTACTAACGTTCCAGAAACAAAAGAATTACCAGGAAATTTCCAAGGATAATGTGATAATCGGTAAGTCATCTCTATCTACATTATAAATGTTTGGAAATAAATGGAAAACCAGATTATTTTTATTGTTAGTTAAGGCTTGCTTACTTAGTTTATTGTTTGACGGCATTATAAAGATGTGTTGTGTATTATTTGGCAATTTTTACAGCTTTTTCACATTTTCGATTTGTAAACAAGTTTATGGTTTCGCCATAATGAATAAAGTTTTACCCTATGCCACTAATATCTCTGTATAAGGTTTCTAACTTACTTCGATGAAATAGCTGAAATTAAAAATTCAAATTTTATGTCAAAAAGAAGGGAGAAAATTTGCAAGCGACTATGATCTTTTACTTTGCCTTTTGGTTTTCAAGTTATTAAAAAATAGATTCGGTCCAAAAAATATCAAAATTTGATATTAAGAGATGTCCCTCTTTTAATAAAAGACCACAAATAAATTTTAATGCAGGCTGATCAAGTTTTAATGCTATATAATATTTTCCTGATTTTATATCACTATTTTGAAGGTAGCAAGAGTACAAACATATAAGAAAGTACAAAACTTCTCTAAATCTTGTGAAGAGATTCTTGATCATGATTTGTAATATCTAGATAAAAAATGTGTTTTGGGAGTTGGGACTTTTGGGATCGTTCTGAAGGGGACTTTAGTAACCCAAGGAACAAATTATGATGTCGCGATAAAAACAACATCTGAAAACGCTAGCGAATTTTCCAAAGAATATTTGAAAAGAGAACTAGAAGTTGCCGCAAAAATTAAAAGACACGAAAATATTGTCCAGTTAATTGGAGCTGTTACTCAAAATAATGGACACGGTAATACGATTGGAAAAATTTTACCAGTATGCTCATTATAATCAATATTTCTGCTTAAATGTATTACATGATATAAATTTCTATAGATAATCTGTACATTATTCTGGAGTATTGTTCTAATGGAAGCCTACGCGATTACTTACAACATCACAAAATGTCTTTCAAGATAGATTCCTGTGTCAATATTGTGGGAAATGCAAATTCAGACAGGTATGATTGGAAAACATAAATTTCTCATTATTCATGTTTTCAAATAACCTACTTCTTTGAGTTTGATGTTTGCAGATTGGATTTCGTGGTGTCCACAAGGGATTTGATTTCATGGTCACTCCATATTGCTAAAGGAATGAAATTTCTTAGCAATCAGAAAGTTAGTTAAAAGAATCAATAATTTGCTTTGCTGTAATTTCTTCTGGCCATAAAAACTCATTTTGCCATATAATAATTCCTTTGCGTCATTAATATACATATTTTTTAAATTCAGTTATTTGAATTTTATTAATTTTAGGCACTTTTAATTACAGTATTGATTTTTGTACATGCGGCAAATGAGTTGTTTTATCGTGGAGTCATTTACAGCAAATTGAATTTGTTATTGGTAGATAATTACTAGGGTTTTAGTTCTTTGTTTATCCTCTTGTTTGTAATAAAGCTACCTTATACATAATTGCATTTAAAATCCGACTGCTATTCACTTAAGATTGTTCACGGAGACTTAGCATGCAGAAATGTTCTACTAACCGAAAATCGAATTGCAAAGTTGAGCGACTTTGGCCTATCAAAACAACTTGAAGAATATTACTATTGTTTTAAAAAAGAGGTTTTCAACTTTTGTAAAATACATAATTCATTTTTGTTTTAATGATGATTAGTATTTTAGTACTGTTACATACATTCTAATAATTCGTGAACATCTTTGCTTAGGTTCCCATGCCTTGGAAATGGATGGCTTACGAAACTCTTGTTTATCAAAAGTATTCCGTTGAAGCCGACATTTGGTCATTTGGAATTACACTGTGGGAGATATTTTCATTAGGGGACTCCCCATGGTTTGGCTTTAAATGGGGCGATGAATTTCTTAAAAATCTGGCAGCTGGAGTTAGGCCAATAAAACCTGACAATGCTCCAGAAGAAATGTAATATAAATGCTATAAATGTTACTAATTTTAATTTTGCTAAAAGTCACTTAATTCTACAAAAGGTACAGCATAATGAAAGAGTGCTGGAGGATTGAAACTGTTTTAAGACCGAATTTCAACCAAAGTACTCCTCAAATTGAAAAAGTTTTGGAAAAAATTGATAATAAGGCAAGTTAATTAAACATCAGGAACACAATGATTAAGGAAATAAATGGAAAAGTTAAAAACATTTTATTGTGCATTATTTAGGTAAAATTAAGAAATCGTAGTGAAACATTTGGCTCACAAGTAATTTTGGAGGACTCGGACTCTTATTTGATACCTATCAAATTAGCATATGAGTATTGAATTGCAACCGTGAAGAATGAGTATTTAGAAGACAGGTCCAGTTATGAGTCGTTACTTTAATACATGCCTTACAAACTTATTAAAAATGCAATAATAAAAAGTCTGTCAATCAAAGATTTAAAACTTAAATGTGATGATATTTCTAATTCACTGTAAATATCTAATTCGACGAACAAAAACAAATATATAAAATGTAACGTTACTTCTCTTCTTTTCAAATACCGTAAATGACGGAATAGTTGAATACTAATCGTCCATGTCCGTAACCTCCTCGTCAGAAGTGATACGAATTTAATAAACTTGCCTGTATCTACCTTTCTGTAGAACTAAACACCATCAGTTTTATTTTTCTGAGCCGACTTACTTTAAGTATCACAAACAAGTGTGCTACTCTGTCTATGTTCTGGGACCTTTTATTCTTTTGTTTATGATAATACAATATTTACCACAATTAGCAGTTAGTAGCGGTAGTAATATAATATTCTGAAAGACGCCAGTTAAAAGAGACAAATGCCGAGTTTCCTAGTCACGAAACAAAAACAAACTTATATAAGTATATCCAATGACTAAATTGTAGTCCCACCATTTCTGACGTGTGCTTTTATTGATTGCTTTATTTGTTTAAAACTTTATTTAGGAGTAAGTGAAACAAACTGCAAACTCAAACTTGATTCGAAATATTACGCTTGTGATAATTTTTCCTATTGCATATTCCCCCCTTTTTCTATTTGCTGTTTTGGTACTGCATAGCATATATACGCATTTAAAACACTACATCCCGCCTTGGCTTTACTAGAAACCTTTAGCGACCTTTCCTTAATGCCAAACTTTCAAGCGTTCATTTGTTTAAGAAAACATTCTCCATTCCATCACACAGACAACACCGTAATGTCGTTACACAATTTAAACCTGAATAGACGGATATTGTAATTAAGTAGCCGTAGCTTTTTATGTTCTGTCGGAGCGTGAGAAGGTCTGTAATAAAAATCACTTAATGAATATTTGCCTTATTAATGAACAAATTTAATGATACGCATAATGCAGGCGGCGCGATGCGCTTGAAAATGAGGAAGATGAAAGACCTTTATTGGACTAAGGGGGAAAATTATTTTATCGAATATTAATATTTAGCTGATCTAGCGGTTTCTAGAATGGAGAACTTAGAAAATAATAAGAAGAATATTAGAGAATTGAGAAGTAGACATAAATTGACAGTATATGTTAAAGAGAGGGTTTTATTCGTAGTACTTTATTAAATACTGCATCAAAGTTAACATCGTGGCGGTACATCGTCAGGCAATTACGAAAATGCCTAGGAAAATCATCAAAATTGTACTGAAATATTTTTGGTAACCTACGCTAACCCCGATATTAAACATTATTATTTATATGACGCACAGAATCAAACAGTAAAGCAGTGTAATACAGAAGTAATTCGGCAATTAAGGAATTAAGAGCAAAAATATTTCGAATAAGTAAAGTCAAGTATCTTTCAAGTAGAAAAACAAAAACAGGGACAACGACCAGGTATCCAAGGACATGAAAAATTGCACCAATTTTCATGTCGAAGCTAAGACTGTAAACCTGCAGTTCAGAATGCTTTTCGTTTTCGAAAAAGCTGGATGCCTCAAAGCTGAAATACTCAATTTGACGCCAAATGTCGAGTATTCGCATTTCATTCAGTTCTTGGACAACATTTAGAAGTTCATGCCGAACACATCCAGTAAATAACCATGAAAGGGGTTTATCATCTTTTGCATGCTCTATTGTTCTGAAACATGAAACAACAAGGGAAGAGAATGTTGTAGACGGAAAAAAAATTTCGAATTGTAACTAACTTCATCCATGAAGAGTTTCAATTTCGTGTCTGATAAACACGAGGAGAATTTATCGTAAACTGAAGTCACGTTAAATTTATCACTAATATAAAAATAAACACTTGAGTTTAGTTTATCCGTAATACCATATTGTGCGAAATAAGGATGCACAGAATAATAACCTTGATTTTCGTTCCTTTGATATTTTTGTCCAATGCTGACAACTATTTTATAATTATTTAAAATTAGTTCTTTGAAATTGTTCATTCTCTTTTTGTCCACAGGAGCAACAACTTCAGTTGTGATGTAACTTTCATACTCAGTTAAAAGAATTGTCAACATTAAACACAGAATTGCATAGAGGAGGATTTTTCTTTGATTGTGGTTTTGTCTGAGAAGAATGGCAATGGCGGAAAGGAAGAAGTTACTAATAGATTCAAATGTCAGTTTTTGTTTTGTAAATCGAAATATTAGTGCATTGCCTAAAAGACAACAGATTAGCAACAGTAGCCATGTACCCACGTCCATTATGTCCACCCAGATAGATAGTGGATTATCGTAATAATTATCTTTGTCTACACAGTACAGGAATGTCCATTCCCCAGGAAATGTGAAATATATAACTCTTGACATATTCCTCAAATAAATCGTCATAATAGTTTTCTGTTTCCATCACGCCACAAAACTCATCCCCAATAACCACAGCATGCCTTTTGTAGACGGACGTGAAATTTAAATAGTCAGCCATTGCTTCGACCTGTGGATTATCTACACTAAGGCATTCAGCAAGTATGCCTTTATTAATAAGGACGTATGGCGACGGAGAAGCACATTTTCGTACAATTTTGTCTTTAGTATCTTCAAACGACCAATGTATGGCAGGAATATGTATCTTACGAAGATTTCTGTGTAAACCATTTCGAGTGACTCCTCTCTCAGGTTCTTGAAGTGAAGTTGTGAAATCAATCCTTGCAAACTCTTTGGTGAATAGTGACACTGTTAGTACTTCAATGTCCTTAGAATTGATGACCATGAAATAAACTGCATTCGTCAATTCCCACTTCAATTGATCCACGAAATTGTCTTTGATTTTATCAAAGTGATTCTTTGTGCTAATTATTAAAAACTTGTCGCTTGGTCTGTCCTTTTTTCTGCGGAATATGTAAAGGAATCTTGCAATATTTGTAATTTCTTTTTCAGGTGGTTCCACTCCTGCTAAGATATTGCCATTTCTGTTCGACAATGAATTTGGGTAGTCACCTCCATTTTTGTAATTGGCATGCAATTTCGTTAGATTAACAATTGCATCAACAAATAGTACTGTTCGTGGTGAGAAAACAATTTTTTCAAATACATAATCTGTCAAATTACTTGGAATAAAACAATGTCAAAATCATAATTTGCAAGTGATTGAATTTGACATTCTGAACTGTAAATGAAATAAGAGACCAGGACAGGATAACAGTAATATGATGTTTATAGTTATAAGCCATAACAGATATACATATTGTTAAATGTGCTATATGTGATAATGAACTTTTCTAATCAAGCTTTTCCAAATTATGAATAATATTAGCTGTGATGTTTCTGTTCAGTCGTGTCTGTAGTCTGACTGCCAATATCGATTTCTATACTGTGTGAGTTAAGACAAGTTTATATATAAACGCTTTGAGATAATTCCTTCACAGGTTTTTTATAAATGGAATATATAACAAAAAAGGCGTCTGAATGTAAAATGCCAAAATATGATTGCATACGAAACTTTATAGCAGACAGTTCTACACGTAGAAACTCACATTGTGTGTATTGAAAGTTTTGTTTCAGAATCGCTTGCATTATAATATTCTGTATGACGTCAGTTCAAACCGTCAAATGTCACGTTTCGTGGTTGCGGAACGAAAACAAACTCTTATAAAAACTTACCCATTGGTCAATTTTAAAGGACTTAAATTTAATGGTTCATCTTAAGAATTTAAATTTTCGTCTTAAGAATTTAAATTTTCGTCTTAAGAATTTACATTTTCGTCTTCTTCGGTTGAATTTTTCGTCACATGAATGTTTCGTCTTTTGATTTTATTTTTCGTTTTGTGATTTAATATTTGTCAAAGTAGTATTCAAAATGGTAGGTATATTTAACAACGGTTTCAATTATCATTTAAGTAAAGCTTTCGTGGCTCCCTTAGGTCTGCCACGTTTGCGCTTCTGTCCAATTAGAACTTTCTTCACTTTAGGAGGAAAGGATGTAAGCTTCTTAATTGCAGCAATGCCAATTATGTGTTTTAATACGGTATCTTTTTGATAAGATTTTCCCACCCAACTTACAGTACAAATAGACGACTCTACACTTTACCGTATTTTTAGAAGAATCTTTAGTCCACAGAGGCTTTGTGTAATCAAGGGCTTCCTGTTCACTGCTAAAACTCAGCACAAAACTCCACTCGTATGCAACTTTACCTCTTTTCGATTTGACTTTACTGTCACTATTTTCTGATTCTGAAAAATCAGTATCGGAGGAGTATACAAGCTGAGAACCCATAGCTCTGTCTTATTAGGAACACGTAACCATACTAATATCTCACATTTCTGTTTTGGTGCTTGGCTGCTACGTACTCACATCTTATCTTCTTACGCTGTTGGGTATTATCATAATATGCTAATTTACCAAACTACCAAATTAAATCACAAGACGAAAAATAAAATCAAAAGACGACATTCATATGACGAAAAATTCAACCGAAAAAGACGAAAATGTAAATTCTTAAGACGAAAATTTAAATTCTTAAGACGAACCATTAAATCCCAGCCATTTTAAAGTCATACCACTTCTGACGTGTTCCTTTATTTGTTTAAACCTTAATTTATGCATTGAGGAAAGTCTGCCAGTCTGCGAAATAACTAAGAGTGGATTCGGAACATATATTCAGCTTATCATTTATTCTACAATGGTTTGCAGCCTTTCAGTTAGTCAGCTCTTGCTGGGTACAACTTAGGTGGAGATTATTATGTATCGTAAATACATTTAGGAATGCCTGATCTGTCCGACCGTCCCTGATACAACCACCGAACCCTTTGATTTACTAACTTCAAACTAGGAACACATCTAAAATCTTTAATTGACTCGTTCAGTGTATTTTGGTTGTCTGCTGTTTTTGAAGTCCATTTTATTAATTCGGAATTTTTGCGTGCAGTTGAGGTTGAAGTTCTGCTGGCTGTTGTTTGTCATGCATTGTCTCCGATACATTCGTACACCCAGTTACACTGGTTTATTAAAACATTCATGACTTTACTGGAAACCCTTGCCTGAAAAGAGATAGTAGAAGCACATATGTAGTCGATGGACCAAAGTTATTCACCACAATTTCACTGCCTTATTTATTAGTTTTTCTCATTAACTACACCTTTTACATCATGCACACGATAAATCCGTAACTTGATATGGAGGACGGTAGGGGTATTACTCCGTTCGGGTGTCAAAGTGAAAAGTGACCCGTTTGATTGCTGGTCGATACTAGAATACTAGTCGTTTGGACAGAGAAAATCACTCACTTTGGAATTAAAAATGTGCATGCGAAATAGATTTAGGAAATAAAATTCTTTATGAACAATTGATTATATTATTTTGACCTCGTTTAAGTAAATACAAATGAATTTGCTAGAAGAAAGTATTGTTTCTGTGGACAATTAATTCTTCTGAGAATATGTATAATGCTCGAAATCCTTCCACATTATCTATTGTATTTGCATTGAAGTCCCTTTATACCAACGCGACAAGCAATTTCACCTCCAGTAATCAGAGTCCGACGCCGAGCCAAAAATTGACGCCGCCGCAAAATTTTGATAGGCGCGCCGCCGCCGAGGAAAACGACGGCGCGCCGCCGCGGAAACTCAATATTTTTCAATTTTTAGTACTTATTTGCCAAGTTTTTCATTAAATGATTGTATTATATGCTGTGTTCAATTCAATTGCAGTAAAATTCAATCCTGAGTTTAATTTTTTGTACTTATCTTATGTATAACGTTTGCAAGAATTAGCTTTTCTTGAGACAAAGGGAATACATTAAAAAAATATTTACATTTTACTTATATTTCCAAATGGTAGTTCAAAAAATCTCAATAAGTTTACTTATTTCTTGGTTTAAAAAAGCAACCTTTTTGCACGTCGTGCAGAATACTACTGAGATTACTGTCAATTTAATTCTTTTCTGCCAACGTACATATATTTCTATGTATGTTTGCTTTCAATTACTCATTTTCAGAACCGGAAATTAAACATTATGGGCTTCTGTGTTACAAAAGTCTGTTTAGAAAGAATTTGGAAAAAAAATTCAGCAAAAAATGCATAATAAATGGGATTTTTTCGGCTCACGCCGCGCCGACCTCATTTTGTCGGCGTGGGCCGGCGCGCCGCCGCCGCCGAGGGTTCAGGGGGTACCACGCCGCCGCCGGCAAATATTCGTCGGCGTCGGACTCTGCCAGTAATCCGAACTTTGAACCTGAAAAGTTATTCAAGCCAATTAAAAACGATTAAATAATCACTATATAGTTTTCCATGGTTGATATTTTTTGTTAATGATAATTGGGTGTTTTCATTACCTAAGCAATTTTGAAGTCCTGCTGAAAATGGGATAAATGAACACGGCTGTCTACCAACACATTTTTTGCTAAAATCTATCCAGATATAATATTTCTAGTTATGGAATGCTTTCGGGTTTTTGTGTAAGTCTACAAAAATCGTAACATGTATAGGAAATCTGACTGTTATCTTTAGCTGACATGTAGAAGGTATTGCGGTTGTCCTGTGCTTACGTTGTTCAATTTGTGCATTCAAATCTTTATGTACAATACGTGGCATCTCTAAGTGTTATCACTGATATCGATGCTATTGTGTTGCTTTGCAAAGTTCAATCCGTATCTCTACTTTTGGAATACGATAAGTAGTGCCAGGATTTAATGCATGCATGGAATTTATTTATAATTATTTATTCATAATTATTCATTTAAATTCGTAAAGGTATTTCAATAACAGACTAGTTACCTTCATTTATATCTATTATTTATTTTTTTAACAAAGGTACCTAATTCCTTCAATTGGTACATACATTGATACTGCACTTCCAACTCAACATAATTTAACATACCTAACATTATTAAATCAATAATAATGAAAATGTATCATAAATAGATATGACAATGTAATACTATTCTATTCAGTGATAGTCTAGCAAATGAAGGAAAATGTTCACAAATAAAACATTTGACACAACCGAGAATGGAGATAAAAAGTGACCTCGGAACAAAAAGAATCGTATTTCATTCCCTCATTGAATACTTTAGATATGACACAGAGAATATAGCCAAATCTGTTACGCATATGTCACTGGAAATCAGACACCGCTGGAAACAGTACACATATTACATATGCAAATGATAATAACTATGCTTTAAACAGGTAAAATAAAACTTGGCACATAATAATGTTGATATAATAGACTTTTTCACCAAACAGTACCGCATCTGCTTCTGAAAATGCTGCTGAAAATAAGCAACTCTCCTTAAATCTAGGTTAAGTTTAAGAGTAAAATATTCTAGAAGTTTCTAGAAATATTGTGACATGAATGTACCTACGTAATATTAGTATGATGCAACAATGCAATGTAATGAAAAATAACGCATTGTATTGTGAGCATATATAAGCAAGCGACATTTTCAGTAAACTAACATTTAAGAGAATCTGTTACTCAGCTACCTTCAGCCTTTATTTTCTACAAAAGCTATAATGTTTCATTAAAGTAATAAAAACAATAATGTTTTGATTGTATATCTTAATAACGCTTTCTGGGTAGCAGGTATTAAAGGGAATGAAATGGATTGAAAAATTAATGATAACAATATAAATTTGTGTACCAAAATTCATTTTGCCAGCTGTAATAGAAATTAAAAAAAAATTGTCACCAGCGGTGCCATGCAGTAGATACTCTGTACCACATATACTCTCCATGAGTAGGTAGGTCATATATGAAGAGAGCGTTCTCAGAACTTTCGAGAAGAGTGCATGCAACACTCAATGCACACAAGGGTTCATTCACCACGAAATCCGATTGGCTTTCACACTTATATTTATAAAATTAAAACTGATATAACTATATTGTGCTTTCTTTCGCTGTGATGAAATCCGACTTCACGAACGCTTGACAAGTACAGTAGATTCTGCTTATTGATACACTTCCATGTGGAACTTTTTTATTATCGCAATAAAATGTATCTGCACACAAAATATACCGACAATTATAAAATTACAGAAAACAAGCGCAATAGTGGATAAAAAGGTGACATGGTTTGAAATGTAGTAGACTAGTTCATGTACATATAAATTGGAACAAAACATACAGCATAGTTTGATGCTAGAAATGATATAAGACACTGATTACAGATATGGCACGTCTCTTAAAAAGTCCTTCATATTTACGCAAAATGCAAAACAATTAATAAATTTATGCAGAACCAAGCATAATATTATTTTATTGCATCTTCACTTGGGAATGATAATATCATTAACACAAAACGATAGAGCGAATAAATATTTGATATTAATAAATGCTTTAAAATAAAGATTCAGTCAGATATTATAATTTGGATAGTTACAGAAATAAGCAAAGAAATTCAAACAATAATTTATTTAAAGAGTTGGAAGTGAGATTGGGAATTCGGAAATTACTAACATCTCCTCCAATAAATTTTATTTTCATTAATGTAGCAGTCTTTTCGGTATTTCAAGTTTTTGTTGATACAAAATGACGGCCGATAGTATTCATTAGTAAATTGAAAAAAGAAGGAAAATCACCCAGCATTGCAATTTTTCAGAATATATAAAATATTCGGTTATTGTGAAGAAATGACTCCTAAATCAAAGAAACATTATTTAATTGTAATTTTTCCTTTTGCTAGTAGTAACCCTTTACTAGTAGTATTATACCGTGCATTGAAATTAATACTTGTTTTACAATATGAAAGAAGCTGCTCACATGTCATCGTGAACTTCTCATAAAAACATTTGAAGTTATTTCTACCGAATTGTTAGTATTAAAAGTATTGTAAGGATAAACAAAATAAAACATTCCCTAGTTTACGTGCTTTACCATTTTGAAAACATCTCGTGTGACAGAATTCCACGTATGTGCAATATCCCAGTTATCTCCGTTATTGAATATTTATACATACAAGTGTTTTGAATATTACTCTGTACATGAATTACCCATTTGTATCTCTCATAGAATGTCTGCATATAAGGAAATTTCACTGTATTGTTGGTCAGTGGTCATCAGGAAAATTCTTTTGTGATAAGATAAGCTGGATTTGCTGCTTTGCTGGCCGTTGGCAGCCAGTTGGGCAGCCATTTTGCAGTTACAATGTTCTCTGGATCAAATATTTGGTTTGCTCCCGTATTTAAATTTGCAAAGTAAGAATTGCGAACTTCAATTTATATAAGTTCTGAAATACTCTACTAAAACCACTTCTGAGTATAAGTAGTGCTACCTGTTCTTCATTTGAAAAATAGAACTGCGCAATTATTGTTCGAAATTACAATTCTGTGAAGATGTCAAATTCGTGTTGTCAAAAACTTTATGCATGTTAAATAGTGCAAGTGCAAACAGCGATTATTTCGCCGTAATGGAATCATTATTGGGTGACCATTTAGTTGAGCTGACGCATAAATTATCGAGTTTATCAAGTGTTCTCATACATTTGGAGGAAAAGAAAATCATTTCAAACCACGAAGTCCAGTGCATTGTAAGTTTTTATTAAATTATTTATCACTGATTTACGCCTAGTCTTAATAAAAAAAGTATTCATTGTTTAAAATTAGTATTTACTTGTATGCAATTATAATTTCAAAAATCACTTGTGCATTTAGAAATCATTTTCTGCTGATACGGATAAGATCTATGAGCTAATTAACACTTTAAGAAAAAAAGATAACGACTATACTCTATGTACTTTTGTGGAAGTACTTAAAAACACTAGTAACCAGCATTTGGCCGATAAAATAGAACAAAGCGCTATAGAAAATGGCTTACAATATTTGCTTTCTAATCCTTCATCATCGCAAAAAATAATTAGTATACCCACAAGTGTCATATGCAAAGCAGGTTCATCCCGAAAACGGCCGGCAATTGACAGCAACAATGGAACTACTGATAAAAAATGCAGAAGACCTTTAAGCGAAAAATGGTGGCCTGAAAAGAAAATTTTAACTCAGGCATTCCTTGAAAGAACAATTGGTGGCGGTCAATTGATGATTGAAAGATTGTATACATTGCTACATGAAAACGAAAACAGAACCACAGTAATCACGCAAGATACATTAGTTGTTTCTGGATTAGGTGGTATAGGAAAAACATCAATTGCCAAATCATTTGCAATTCATTTTGAAAATGAATACGATTACATTATATGGATGGATTGCGGCGAAGGAAGTCTCATCAATTCGTTTGCATCTTTGGCAAGGGACCTAAGCATTGAACATAGAAAAGAATTAAGTCTAATAGAATTAGCAAAAAACTGCTTCTTTTATCTTGAAAAGTTCAAGTGTCTGATAATTTATGATAACGCAGAATGCTACATCGGTAACCAGGGAATACGTGACGTCCTTCCAAAATGCGAAAATAAAAAACTGCACTCTATTATAACATCTCGAAATCGAGATTGGGGGAACCAAAGTGGGTATGGAGCAATCACCATTTATTCAATGAATGTTTTTGGTAAGGAGGAAAGTCTTCAATTTATGAAGGACTCTCTAATTGGATCTGAAAACATAAATTACTCCTCCAAAGAAAGACTGTCAGAGTTACTAGGTCATCTTCCTTTGGCTTTGCAAATCGCAGTAGCGACCTTAAATAAACAAAAAATTACAATTATTGAATATATTGAGGAAATATTGCAAAGCGATGAAACAATCATTAATGAAAATTTCGATGATTACGAACGCACTATTAATAAAACGATGAAAATTTCTTTGAACCAAATAGAAAACGATGAAAAAGGAAAAACATCGTTTGGTATTCTACTGTCTTTTGGCTACATTTTACCAGATGACATTCCATTAATATTTTTCCAAAAAACGGAAAAAGTAAAAATAATTGAAATAAAACGTGCAATTGATTTACTTGAAAAGTATTCGCTGGTTACTACAACAACGAAATTGAAACCATCCAAATCGAAAAAATCTAAAGATACACTAACGGAGTTTGTGAGTATCCATCGGTTGCTTCAGCAGGTGATAAGACACAATGGAAAGCAACACGAAAACCAAACGTTGAGAAAAATCCTATCAGTAAAAGGACAAATTAGTTATAAATTGATTCCATACAGCTACGCCGAAAACCATCCTGATTTGCAAGAAGAATTTTCACATCTTAATACTCAACTAGTGGATCAAGTTAAATTAACCGAGTTACTTGCAGAGAGGCGATTTGGTGAAGCGGTAAAGCTTGCTCTGATGATACACAACAAATTTGATGCGGCTCAATCAAGAAGAAAGACTTACCGTTCGATGCACAATTATGCTGTATGCCTAAGGAAAAATGGCGAATTTTCCAAGTCATTGAAAACATTTAGGTTACTGTACAATAATATGGAATCGACATCAGAAATAGAATTCTCGAGTAATCTCAGCGATTGTCTAGCGTCCGATGATAGCCATGATATCGAATTTAGAATTGTAACATTCATAAAAGACGTTAATAAATTATTGTTGGAATACTATCTTGAACTATTTGAAAACGACTAAAATTTAATCCTTCCATGCAAATGAATGATATCCGCAGGAAAGAGAAAGTCTGCGGACTAATGAAAGTCGCAGACGGCCAATATATATGCAAATGAAAGTCGCAGGCGGCTAATATATATGCAAATGAAAGTCGCAGGCGGCTATAATATGTGCAAATGAAAGTCGCAGGATGGCAATATTTGGGCAAATGAAAGTAGCAGGAAATGAATGAAATTAGCATGAAGTGCAACTGTAGACTGAAAACAATGTAGTTAGTTCGATTGTTTATAAAGAAATCTTTTTCTCCCACTCTCTCAACTGTCTTTATATTCCTTTTGTTATAACGGTTTCCTATACAATGCATATGTATAGAAAATGTTAATGTTTAATGATAACAGTATAATACAGACATGTATGCCTAATGTCGGGTAATGTGGCAGTGTATTGCACATTGCTCAGTTGCGGCGATGAAAGGCGATTACAAGTTTCAACTTCGAACAAAAGACATTCCTGTTGGCCAGAAGAGAAAGACAAAATGTCTTTTACACCAACTACAATGTCTCACAACTGTATTTACGTATTTACCACATTGACTGACTAATTTTTGTTTTCGTATTCATATTTTAATTCAACTATTACCACGCTTCTACAATTATTGCTGCTGCCGAAAATTCAACGACAATTTCTGATTAAATATATGCATTGCAAAATTCATGCTAATTTAAATCATTTCCTGCTACTTTCATATGCCCAAATATTGCCAGCCTGCGACTTTCATTTGCACATATTTTAGCCGCCTGCGACTTTCATTTGCATATATATTAGCCGCCTGGGACTTTCATTTGCATATATATTGGCCGCCTGCGACTTTCATTAGTCAGCAGACTTTCTCTTTCCTGTGGATATCATTCATTTGCATGGAAGGATTAAATCACGGCCTTTGAAAACAATGATGAAGGATTGTCTAATACGAATTCGGATTTAAATTATATCAAAAAATTCCAAGACAAAAAAATTTCAATCAATGAAAAATTATTAATTTTTCTGGTTAATCTACGGAGATTTGAAGTTGATGGCTTTATGGATCAGGCTTTTGTCGAGGAAATGAAACGCGAAATTAAAGAACATCAAAATTGGGCCACTAAGAAGGATTACATTTCTCTAGACTTAATGTTAAACGCTTTTAAAAAATTGGAGATAATTTTTGCTAATTATTACTCTGGAAGTAACGATGATGCAAAAAATGATGCTGTACAAAAATCCTTTTCATTTTTTCGGGGGTTCTGTGAAACTGTTCACATTGAACCAGAAGTTAATAAATACAATAATGTTTCGTCCGGTGTATCCAGTTTTTTCAAAAAGAATGCAGAAAAGGCAATATTGGCCATTATGACCGACTATACTGTTATAAGAAGATTATTGTTCGGTTTCCAAGATAATTTAGGTAAACAATTGGCGACTACTGCTGCACAGTATTTAGGTGAGTGAGTAGTACATATTTTATTTGTATTTCGAGATACGTCCCCTGGCATTAGTAAACCCAGATATTGGCTCATTGTGAATAGAAAATAATGAATATTCATTTTGATTTCATTTCGAATAAGTTGCTTAAGTTAATAAATTAGTGCACAGATACCCTTTAAATTTTACAGAACGTGAGCCGATTAGTTGAAATTGAAAATATGTGAAAGACTTTTTAGTATTCATTATCAGCTGGTCCGAAAATGCACTATTTAAGTATTTTAAATAACCATTTAGAATTAATTTTGTCAATAAATTATTTCAGGTTGATTATTACAGTAATAAAAAAATAACCTTACTTGATTGCAAAAAATGACGGTTGATTTGAAAAGGTAGCGTAGAGTAACCGCCAAATCAACATACTGTGAAAAGAAGAAGTGAAATATTTGACGATTTAGTTGTTTTCGGACTACTGTCTAAATATTAAGTGTTTTCTAATTATGTATTATGCAGATTATGCTTCAGAAGTCTGTACGTCAACGTTCTCAGAAAGCACATTTTACTGCCGAGGAGTTGAATGGATTGATCTCAAAATATTTCCGGATTCATTTATTGCAGAACAAGTGAAAAGCGTTTATTTGGAGCGTCTGACTATTGGAAATGAAGACTTGCTAAACCATTTTATCCTTTGTAGCAACCTAACGAAGGTAGTGTTACATAATGTAATTTTAAGTTGTAATAGTAAATATAAATTACCATCAGTAACCCATTTTGAGGCAATACTACATGAGAGTGATAAATTAGACTTTGTCACTGTTGACATTTTCATATTTTTTGGTGAAAGCCATATTTGTGTTTGGGAAACTATTCAAAACCTATTGTATTTCAATATTAAAGACCATAATCAAAGAAGTCTTATGTATACTAATGAGTCACAAAAGGTTTCTTTTGAAGGGATGATTATGGAACCCAGAATTCCATTAGGTAAATTTTTAAAAGTAGAAATTTATCATTGTACTGTAAGGTCAGGAAAATTGAACGATACTGAATGCTGCTGTACAACTTGCGAAAATAATATCACAGAAACATGCATTGAGGGAAAAATTGAAATCCAAAAGTTGACGTTGTATGATATCATTATCGAAAATTTGCAACCAGAAATGAACACCATAGATATTTCATCATTAGATATCGATGAATTGGAATGGGTTAATTTGAAAGACAATCAGTATCACCTACTGTCAACCAAACTGCCTTTAAGGCTGCAAAAATTGACGTTATGTAACGTAGGGTTAAAGCATCCGTCGAATAATAAGGCACCACAAAAGTCAGCAGCATCCATAATGACTTTTGGAGAGAGTTAAAAATTACAAAATCACACGAAATTGTCAACTTACAAATGCTAAACGCTGAGAATGTTGAAATTGAAAATTCGAAGGTACTATATATGGGTAATGACAGTGAAAAAGAGCAGACATGTTTCGATGTTATGAAAAATCAGAAAAGTCTGAAAATGATTAACATAATTCCTATGAACATGGCGGGGGAAATACAAACGGAAATTTATTTTGATTCACTACATTTGGAACATTTGGGTTGCAGACAACATAAAGCGTCTTACGTTATTTTAGGTGATAAACTTCCCACAATGGTACAATCAATTAGATTACATAATGTCAGTTTTAAATGGTCCCCCGATTTATTTCCTTCTGACCTATCCGACTTAGATTACCTCAAGCATTTAAAAATCCACAAATCAAAGGAAGTTTTCAGAATGGCATTATTAGCTTTACTGGATATAGAATTGGCCGAAATTTCATACACAAAAGTAAATTTTGAAAAAGTCAATGACGGAACACAAATTCATGAAAATAGCTTAGCAAAGCTATTCCATAGGGAAATAAATAAATTGGTAATGGCTAATGTAAGTCTTCCAAATTTTAAAAGTGATGAGCAACATACTGCGGATTTTTCTTATTTAAACGTAGAAGAATTACAATGGAATAATGCTAATGGATATAATGTCACTATTTGTATAGAAAAGCTTCCCGCTATGCTAAAAGTACTTAAGTTGAACAATATAAATTTGAAATGTGTGTCTAGCATAAATTCGTCAGACTTACCGCTATGTAGATTGGCTCTTGTTAAGCAATTGAATATTAGTGGCTCAAATGAAACCGTAAACTTGTCGGTCTTCGAGAACGTTGGAATAGTTGAAATATCTAACTCAAAAGTGCATTTGGGAAATAGAAATTTCTGGACAAGTTCTCTTTTAAATGTGGACAATATTACAAGACTAAGAAAACTAAAATTGGTTTATGTAAGTTTTCTTAATAGCAGAGGGGAGGAGCAGAATGCTGCTGACTTTTCAGTTTTGAAATTAGAAGAATTGGAATGGAATGATTATTCATCGAGTACTAGGTTTACTATTAGTTTAGATAAACTTCCTGCAACGTTGCAATCCCTTACATTGGAAAACGTCAACTTGAAGTGTTCTTCGAAAATAAATCCTTTAACTTCACTATGTAGGCTAGAACATGTTAGACAATTGAAAATTAGTAGATCAAATGAAGTAGTAAATTTGTTGGTATTTGAGAACGTAAAAATAGTTGAACTAGCAAATACCAAAGTATATATGGGATTTGAAAATGTCAATCATGATTTCACCTCAAATACCGTCATGTTTCCGAAATTATCTATACTAGAACTGAATTGGGTAAGTTTTCTGAATAGCAGAGGAGAGGAGCAGGATACTCCTGACTTTTCATTTTTGAAATTAGACGAATTGGAATTCAATTCATCGAGTACTAGGTTTACTATTAGTGTAGATAAACTTCCTACAACGTTGCAATCCCTTATATTATGGAACGTCAACTTGAAGTGTTCTTTGAATATAAATGCCTTAGATATTCCACTATGTAGGCTACAACATGTTAGGCAATTGAAAATTAGTAGATCAAATGAAGTAGTAAATTTGTTTGTATTTGAGAACGTAGAAATAGTTGAGCTATCAAATACAAAAATGTATATTGGAATTGAAAATGTCAATCATGATTTGACCTCAAATACCGTTATGTTTCCGAAATTATCTAAACTAAAACTGTTTAATGAAAGTTTTCTGAATAGCAGAGGAGAGGAGAAGGATACTCCTGACTTTTCATTTTTGAATTTAGAAGAATTGGAATGGAATTCATTGATGACTAGGTTTACTATTAGTGTAGATAAACTTCCTGCAACGTTGCAATCCCTTACATTGGAAAACGTCAACTTGAAGTGTTCTTCGAATGTAAATCCTTTAACTTCACTATGTAGGCTAGAACATGTTAGACAATTGAAAATTAGTAGATCAAATGAAGTAGTAAATTTGTTTGTATTTGAGAACGTAGAAATAGTTGAACTATCATATACCAAAGTATATATGGGAATGGATACTATCAGCCAAAGTAATCTATCAAATAATCTCAATTTTAGGAGACTAAGTACACTAAATCTGGATAATGTAGATCTTGTTAATAGTAGAAGAGAAAATGTAAACATTGCACACTTTAGTTTAACTTTATAAATGGACTAGTGCACATTTTTGCGAACATTTGTTTACTTTACTCAAACGTATTGAAAATATACAACAACCTAAAATAAAGAATTTTGTAATGTCAATGTATTCGATCACTGATCTGATCGGTAGTCTCCCGTTTTCAAATTAAATTTCAAAAGTTATTTAAAGGATTTTCCAGAAATATTTAAGTTTTTGAAAGGCAGTCAGACCGAGTGGGTCGCAGCCCTCTATTTAGCCCGCAGCTGGCCAGTTTTGTTACCGCTTGCCGGGCTCCCTTGGTTAGCTCTTGGCTGGCCGAACTTCTTAGCCCTTGGCTATAAATATTTCCCCATGTTACCTTACTTGAATTAACATTTAAAATACTTCTGTTAAGTAATCAGTTTTTCCTTTTTACTAGAAAGAAAACACATATGTTTACCAATGAATTTTTTTTACTGAGTTGAGTTTTAATGAGTTTAAGATTTTTCTAAGAGAAAGGACCAAGCAAACCCCAAAACCCTAATAGTTTATGTTGAGCGTTAAAACATTTTCTGTATTTTGTATACAAACACGTGTAACTATTTTCAAAAATATTAATTCAGTTAGAATTAAAATTATTGTCAAAATTTGTAAAACAATGCATGTATTGGAAGGTTTGTACTTTTTCTAATCATTTAAAAATAAATTTAGTTTGCTAATTCTATTTAAAGATTTTGTGTCGTGTGATTTGTTTATTTGTCTATTAAATTATAGTGGCTTACGTATTACACGGCTAGTAAAATAATTCCGTAAAGTAAACTACGCGATACTACAGTTTTGCAGTGCGTCGACAATAAAAATTACGTCAATTTATGAAAATAAATTCAAACAAATGTGGGCAAATATTTTTGCAAATGATATTATGAAATTGTGTGAAGAATTACCTTTTTTGTGTATTTTTGAAATGTGAAGTTAAATTTGCAGGTTAAGGATTGCCAATGGTATAAAAATCAACCCTGTGGAATTACCATAAAAAGACGTCATCTGCAAAACAGATGGAAATTCAGAGGCTTTATTTTTAAGCGAATTCGTTAATTGTGGTAGACTTATTTCTCTATCACTTGGCCCGGTTTGTTATATCGACATTAATAGTATACCTATAGATGGTAAGTTCTAATTCCACTTGAGAGACTCTGTCACCGGTAAACGACTCCACCTAAGCGGGTATGACTGTCTAGATGTAGATTTTAAAAACGTGAAATGGAAAATAATAAAAAAGTTTTCTCTTAGCCATGTAACTTTTTGGAGACGAATGGGATTTTTTAAATTCTGAAATCCACCATGGGGCAATTCAAACATCCGTTTTGTTAAACAACCTCAGAAAATTAAAAATGTCAGGGGGTATAGGTACACTTGTGCTCGCAACCCGTTAACCTTCCAGAAATTAATGGTAGAAATGGGAGAATTCCATTTCCCATTTCAACAATTTTCTAAACCTGACAATTATAATGTTAACAGTCCTTGGGAACAGAGAGTTGTTGTAAGGGTAGACTAAGGGAAAAATTTTCTCAATCACAAGGCATTATTTTGTAACGTTTTCTTTAAATAAGGATTTACTTAAGAATTAAATATATTAATAAGGACTGTACAATTTTTTCAACTCATTGTTACTAAAGGGTATACTCCTACTGGGTACCTTTATTGTTATAGACGCAATAAAACTGTAAAATCATTATGAATGAGCATGACTTGCTTTTCTAATATTAAAAAAACAATTGAAAATACCGACCTAAAGGTAGAAATATAATAATTATAATATTTGTGGAAATAAATACCATTTTTACACGAACTTGTACAGAAGAATATCGAAAACTAAATGTAGCCATCAAACACAGTTATTTTATTGTGATACATATTTATACTAGTAGTAATGCATCATACCGTTATCGTTGCTCTTTAATTTTTTATATGAATAAAGAAATATGAAAACTGAAATTTCAGATTTTTGTCTCTAAATTTGCATTAGTATATCTACAATCAAAACGAAGATGGAATGTGTTGTAAATATTGGTATTGTTAATATTAAAGTATTGTCAGACAATACATTCCTAAACATTTGTATTACTTTATTACTTTCACGAGTTTATACACCAGTAACACTAGCTACGTCAAAAGATTCGTACATCTATTTGCAGTAGTCTTTACTGCTTTACCTTTGTCTGCCTGCACATTGTAAAATATTTTTAATTTAGCAATAGAATTTGATTGCATCATGAATATGAATAACTTTAAGGGGTTAAGAGAGAACGACGTAAGATAAAAAATAGTGGCCGTATAGCGCCAAAGATAACCATTAGCATTTTATGTCCCTCGCAAAACAATCTACTATCAGGTGGAATAAGTTTTGTTCAAAACAATCAGTGGAAGTTGACTCCTATAAAATTTTGAAGAACAGGAAAGTTTACCAATGCGTCTACTGAAAAGGTACGGGCTGAAATAAGACAGCCGACTCCCTACGTAAAGCCACCCGACTTCCGATTCAAGAAACCCGACGCCCGATGTGATGCCACCCGATGTCCAATGTGGAAACCACCCGATGCCCGAAGTGCCACTGACCCTACTGACTTATTAAATAACATTTGTTAATCTGTTATGAAAATTTCAAAACCAACTGGAAACAAGAAACTTGTCAGTTAATAGGAACGCAAAAAGTTCTCTAAATTTGTAACATTACACCTCCGATTTTTATGAAACTTTCAAAAACTGTCTTGATGTCAACCCTCAAATTCCCGAAGCAAGATTTCCAATTGGGGGGAGTTATGGCGTTTTTAATTTAAACTTATCTCGACATGGTTAGGAACCCAATTCAAAATGAGCGTGTTCGGCCCACCCCATTCTGAAATACCGGC
>CM036940.2:103182702-103209039 GCA_020352615.2 Yoshiicerus persimilis
TACCACCAATATGCCTAAGCCAAAACCTTTTATTTTTGCTTTACATGTGATTTAGCTAAATTTAACGATGCTGGAGCGTATGCATTCAATCCAGAAATCAATGAAAAAGTTTCTCTTTGGAGAGGAGATATAACAACGTTGGAAATAGATGCTATTGTCAACGCTGCCAACAACTCACTATTGGGCGGTGGAGGAGGTAAATATATTTATATTATACTTTAATGATTTCAATAAGAACTTTAGTAAAACATATTTAAGAATCTCTGATTTTAGTATTAATTCCTAATAAATCATATTATCATATTGATTTACAGTTGACGGTTGTATACATGAGGCAGCGGGCCCAGAATTACTCAAAGAGTGCGAGACATTGAACGGATGCTTAGACGGTTCTTCAAAAATTACGGGAGCTTACGAACTACCATCAAAATGTATCTAATATCTCAAATATATGGTGAAACTGTTGGATTTCAGATTACAATACTTTTACCTTTTTTGCTTTTGAAGTTGTCATCCACACCGTTGGCCCACAAGAAGAGTCTCCCGAAGTTCTTCAAAATGCATACCAAAGCGCATTAAATCTTATGCCAGAAAACCAGATCAAATCAATTGTAAAATATTTATCAATTCTAAAATGTTTTTGTACAGAAAGGTATACATGCTTTATGTGTTACATGAATTTATTTTTAATTTTCCTTCTAGGCGTTTCCATGTATTTCTACAGGAATTTTTGGTAAAATTTTAATATTGATAAATTCTCACAATAAAAGTTATGCACGACTACTGAACGAGACTACTTATATAGACAAAATGAACTAGGATCAATCTAAATACAATCATGTACATGTATACCCATATACTATATTGCAATGACAAATGCTGCTGCCAATGTACCGACATGTATCATTAGCTTATATCATCAATAGTTGCACTCATTTGTACGTTATTGCAGTAGCAAGTACATTGCAGTAACTTGTCCAATACCATTCATTTCAGAATGTGTAGCCGTTCTAAAATGTCGCAGTACATATGCTAATTGAATTTGTTCATTTGTATTGACAGTATCTCTTACAATACAGGTTATCCAAAAGAGCAAGCAGCTCACATTGCTCTAGGGACAGTTCGACAGAGTTTGGAAAATTCGACAGCCAATGTACAACATATGTTTTTATTGAAATCCATCTTAGAAAAATTACTATACATTCTGAAATATGATTATTCAATTTTAGATTGACCGGGTTATATTTGCAACTTTTCTTGAGGACGATCTTAAAATTTACGAGAAATTAATGCAGTTGTATTTTCCTGTGAAGTAACTTTGGTTTTCATTTGTCATAAAATATAGAGTCATTAATTGAAAGAGTAAGGACGCAAACACGCAACGAGTTTATATTTTGTTGTAAAGGGAAAATAGGAAATTCTATAGTCATTTTCTACTAAAGGATTTGATTTTTCATTTTTCAAAATAGTAAACTCAAAATTGTGAGTTTTCGTCCTTTTGCTTTCAGTTATTCATGTCGCTAAATTTAATGAAATTAACAGAATGAAAAGCAAGATTTAAAAATGTACAAAGTCGCAAATGTCCGATATCAACCAACATTGATCCCAAGCTAAATAATTGCTGCCGTATATTGAAAATAAAAGAATACTGTGTAGTTGTTCATGTAATGATGTTTCCATTCTTTATTCCATAATTTCTAATCATTTCTATTCATATCTTTAAAAATCTTGTTATGCGCATTTTTTTCCTATAAATGTTAAGAGAATAATGTCAAAATACCATCTTCTTATAGAAATAAAAGGTTGTTATTTGGAATATATTCGTTGAGCCAATGATTCGATTGGTGTGAAGCAAAGATGTACTTCAAACGTTGTCTTCCGTAATTACTGCAATAATTTTACAAACTTGAATATTTTTGGCATTGCTTGTAGTCAGCTATTTTTATGTCGGCATTTTACTATTTGGTATGCTTTATGTCAGCAGTTTACTATTTGGTATTTTTTATCTCGGCAGTTTACTTTTCGGTATGTTTTTGGATCAGCTGTTTACTATTCGGTACCAAATCCTTGCATAATCAGCGGTGCTGACACAGTATTGTGGTTTCTGTTTACATTAGTTGCCAAATTCTGGAATGCTTTTACCAATTTGAGCACTTGCATAAAGTTTTAAGTGGACAGTCAGTTATTGTGACTTTCATTCTGTCCTGTCAATAAGTGTGAATTTAAAACTACAATTTTCCGAGTTCATTTTTACACCTTTTCCTTGTAATGTCAATTTGATTGGCGTCTGACATGCATTACTAGTAATTGTAATTGATTTTATTGTCTTCTTTTCCTGATCGATAAGAATCATTGTTTTACGCTTCCATGGACCTTGCCTTAACCTATATCAACCGTTAGTACTACATATGTGTGGTGATGTTTCATGTCAAGATAAAATTGTACCAAACGGAAGTGTAAAATGTCCTTATTTGTGTGGATTTTGATAGATACTTGTTAATAGTGTACTTACATTAAATGCAATAATAAGCACTTACTGCTGCCAATCATTGGTAGCAATAGTAAGGTATTCTCAAGCAGATTGATTGATAAAACTCAAATACCAATTTTTATTAAAATGCTCATATTTTGAATATTTTTTATCGTACAAGTCATACACGATTTCAACTTTTAACAAATCAAAATTAAAGGCCACCCATTGTACTTCTCTAAGTGAATAATTTAATTAGACCAACAATTTGTCAACTGAAAGCAGCTAATAACAGTAAATTTTTATGTCAATGATACAATTTATGGCAAAAAATGTTACTGGAGTATGATTACCCTTAATAAATCTAGATGCATCGCATTGGCTGTTTTTTTAAAATTGTAAGCCAGGGTCAATCTTTTGCTACATAGGCATTATGTTTGCTCCTTATTAAGATTCCGTTGTCACTTTACCTTCACTGATTTTCAATAGAGAAAAAGGCCGACTTCGGGGTTTTCAAATGTTACCTTTAATAACTTTTGAGCAAGTCAATCTGCAACTTTAACAATTATACCATTTGAACCGAAATAAATAAAACCTAAGTATAGCAAAATAACCTACGTTTTGAATGAACGAGAAATAGTTTTTAAACATTTCTAACATTTGACCCTTTCTTAGCATGGGTGTAGATGTACTAACTACTCACGGTTCACTTTTAAATGTTAAAGTTAAACCCTATTTATTTCAATGAACTGAGACCGGCACAGCCAGATAAAGTTTAAAGACTAATCGTAATTAGTAAAGACTGCGAAATAAAGGAAAATTTTGCTACTCCATTTTGCACCTTTATTAAAACAATATTTTCAAAATAGGTAAAAAAGAGATTTTCAATTTGTCATTTCATGATAGCCATAGTCATTTCTTTATAAATTAAAAGCTGCTTTCAAGAGCTTTCGAATACAATAGGTTTTAAAGTTATACAATGATTTGTTCAAAACTAGTCAAAGGTAATATTTCAGAAATCAGGTTTCCTCGGTTCGAAAAATCTGTGCAGTAAAGGTGACCATGGAATTTTCATAAGGGTCACAAATAATAAATAGAAAGCAAAATGATGATCATGCTCAATATGTCCCCAAAACAATCAATGCATTGGGAAAATCATAAAAAAGTCAAAATAGCAACAAATACAGTACCACATAGTACATTTGTTGGCTTTAATCAAAGAAAGACCTTTAAGGCGAGCAGATATTGGAATTAATTTTTTATTCCACATTTGCGTATTAACAATAGTAATTATACTACCAGTGGCGTGACATAATAACGTTTAACAATTATCTTACTCCTACTGAACACCCATTTCCTTTCAAGTACAAATCTTTACCAGGATATAGCCATACATTTCTAGGTGAGCTAGCTTTCTTAATAACGCCCTGCAACCTATTACTATCAAAAACGAAGAAAGCTTGTGTTTTGTATCCGGTGTTTCTTATTAATTGAATTACTTGGGGCTTGGTAGTTCCGTCGTCATAGTTGTTTTTAACAATGGTTTCTGTACTATTTGATGGTACACATTCTGTCAAATAAACTCCATCGCCATACACGGCATTTCTGTCTCCAGTTGACTTCCTCAAATAGCCAGAATTTATAATAGCTATGGCTCCTTCCACATCAGTGTAGTGGTATAATTTTACCATCTTACCAACCTTAAGAAAAAACATTGATAAATTTATATTATAATTTAACCACATTATAAACGTCGTCATAGTCAACTAATAGAACCTAAAATAATCCGATATGTTGTGGCAAAAACCATTGTAACTCGTCACGTGAAATCGAAATAATATCGACTATGTCATAATAAATCTACGTGCAACCTACGTCACTAAATGTAGTGTAATAAATATCGTAGTAAAATATAGTAAAACAAACGTTTTAAATTGTTCATTGCAACGTTCGTAAAATTTTTAGATTAATGAGACTTTTATGTTTTTTCCTTCTTTCTCATTGTGCCGCATTTCAGAGTTATCAAGAGAGGGTGTATTGATTGTGTATAAATCAGTACGTCTTGTCCTCTGTAGTTGTATCTGCATTACTACTTTGAAGGATTAAATCACGGCCGCCATTTTAGCCAGACCATAGCCCCACAAGTTCACACCATGATTTCCGTTACGTTCGTTTTTCGGGTTTTTAGCCAGAAATTTAGCTTTATCTTGATCAACTTTGTCAAGCCAAATAGTAGTTGTAATTTATGAAAAATTTTAATAATAACAAATACGAATTAATTGATAGTGATTTTCTTATGAATTTATGCTTTTAGAGGGTATAGGAACTTGCAGTAGTGTTGAGGGTAAAACCAGGTATGTCGTGTTTCTTCCGCAGTGGGATATAAACGGCGAGGGCGTCGTCCTGGAAATCTGCTTTGACAAATCTGGATATTGCCGAAATTCCCAATACAATTTAGGAAAAAACTTTCATTTCATTTCTTCTTTCATGCACTAATTTAATGCAACATTTCTTTAAAGTTTCTTACAGGTGTACAACTATATCCATTAAAATGCTATAAATTGCTGGAAGTACAAAACCGACATTAAAAATGGATGAACTAAGAAGTGTATTTCATGGTCTTGGGTAATACTTTAGTCTTCTTATGGCAGTTGATATTGGCAGTTTGGCATGATGAAATCCGGATTCATGCTTATTTTTTAAGCAAGGATAAATAGCGTCGCACCTTATCCTTATTTTTTAGGTCGACTTAAACTTGACCTACGATCTAAAACCTTAAATTTTAGATTCATTGACCTTATTTTTTGGTCAAAACGCAATTTGTCTACTAACCAATACTCCCTAATATACAATACTATCTGTAATACATATACCTACCCGTGTTTCATGTTTTATAGTTTGTTTTAGTTTTTAGCACGCCCAATTGCCTAATAAGAGTACATATACATTAATGTAGACACACATATACCATTAAAATATGTATTTCGTAATCTTAACAAATTGTTATGATTCAATATCTTGTTCAAAAAACTTATTTACAACGCTGTTTGTTTGGTTAGATGGGAATAGATGGGAATTTCATCATGCAGATAATGCAGAATAATCTCATCTAGTTGTTGTTGAAAAACTTTGAAAGCGGGATGCTTGGAAAACTACAAAATCTATAGTATTGCTTAATTAAATGTTTATCATTAATTTCGAAATATAATCCCGGCCGAAATAATTATCCGAGTGGAAAAAGGTTAAATAAATTGGGAAAATAATGGCTTTTGAAATAATATGCGCCAGAGTCAAAATAATTTGTGTAATTAGATCGTAACGTTGGTTGTTTCAGTGTTTAAATGTTTTGACATGAGAACCCTGTTAGTTAAGATTTTTCAAGGCGACACAAACAGAGTAAACTGTAATGTTGTTAATAAAGCAAAAATTTCTACACGTTTTATTCTTCTAAAAACAGCGGTAAAACGGTGAAAAAATAGACATTTTGAAAACTAATTTATAGTATGCCAATGGCAAATAACCTTATAATTAGAAGCGGTGAACTTGAAACTTTCACCTTAGAGAGAGCATGTGGGTTTTGGGATAATTAATATCTCGATGTATAATGGGAAAGCAATGGATAATAATTATCCAAATTTATGCAATAGTTTTTGCTACTTTGAAAACAATGTAACGAATAAAATGACAGAAATGTCTAGTTCAAATCCATATATTTAGCAAAAATCTTCAGTGACACTTCCTTTTCTTACATTAATTCATATTAAAGCGCAGGTGAAACGGTGAAAGTCTCTTGAAAATTAGCAATATTTACTGATCTGTCATGCCAATGGAACAACCGGGAATAGTTTTTTTAATCCAACATCCAGTATTTGTTGGGAAATATTTTTGATTCATTTTCAGATTTCCTTGACTTTTGATTATAATTTTGTAGGAGTAAATTCCACAAAGGATGGTATTTCCCATTACAGAGGACTGGGCCCCATGGGGATGATAATTAGCATTACTTACGTCTAAATATTTTGTGATCGGATTGGGCCCCATGCAAATAGTCCCCCACTACCCCTGATGTGGTTTTGGCAAACAAAAAGTACAGCATTTATTGGTATATGTACGGGTAAACATAGATAGGCGAAACTCACCTTGGGAATAGGCGAAGCTAAGCTGAGATTCCCAATAAATTATGTTAGCATTCTTACATTTATATTAGGCGATGCCCATAATAGTATTGCGCGATGCCCATAATAGTATTGCGCGATGTCCATAATAGTATTGCGCGATGTCCATAATAGTATTGCGTGATGTACGTAGAGACACACAAAATAAGCAGTGAGCCTCCGACTAGCCGGACGATATAAAATTCGATAAAATATCAAACTTTTTGGAAATATATTTAGACTGTCAAATTCCAAAACCATTATAAGCCGTGAACTTAAGCTTTTGACATCCTTTTGAAGTAACTGTCTTTAACTTTAAGAATAATTACGAATGTATTGAAAACGATTTCTACTTGGCCTTTCAATTGGCCCAATACGTTAAAATCCGGAGTACATTTTTACCAACGTAGGGATTTTACAGGAGATATTATTTTTGACCCCCCTTTATTAAATACTCAATGTCGCCCCAAAACAAAGTACTTCTCAAAAATACTACTTATTGCCTATTTTCATCATTTAACGCCCCAATTAATATGGAATTTACCCTTTAAATACTGTATTACCCCCTATTTGTGGCACTATCAGTCTAGAGGAATTAATGGATTTTGAACTATAAATTAACGATGAATGGACATTAAAATGATTTATTGAGTTCAAATGTACCTATAGGTAATACAGTAAATAGCGATGATGGGCCTAAAGACTCCTTTCGACAAATGTTGAGTTGTGTAAGCTCATTCCTTGCTCTTCTTTTAAGGCTGAGTCTACCCATTTACATTGCAAATTTAATTCCATATAACTCATGTATTTGACCTTTGAATTAGGTGTGGCTACTTTGAAATTTTCAAAATATACCTAGAGACCACCGGGCTTCAAAATTCACTTCAGATACACTTCAGATAAAACACGATGGTTATTGTAATTGAAGATATATTTTAAAAAACAAAGGCGGTGGTATATTTTTGTCCATATGTACATAAGTCAATTTTATGACACAAGGTTTGGTTGGTAACAATTGAGTGTAACAATTTTGAGAACAGGGACAGTGTACATGCCTTGTATTATGTAAATCGTATACCAGCCAGCGCATTGTCGGCTATGCTATAATAGTTCCTTTCCAACTGCAGCAAAAATGTACCTTTAGAACAAAAGGAGAAGCGTGATAGACTAAAAAGGCAAAAAAGGTTCTTATTAGAAATTATTATTTTGCAAATTAATGCAAAACTAAGACATACCGTAAAATAAAAAAATTGTCCATGCCTGAATCTCAACATGAGACACTATTTGGTTTTCTACGACTGAATGAACTTTTTAAAGAATAAAGTACCCTTTGTGGTACTATCAGCCTTGAGGAATTAATGGATTGCGAACGATGAATAACAACGAATATTTTATAGTATGTACACTGTTCTTGTTCCTAATTGTTACCAACCAAAGGTGGTTTTGGCTTGCGGCATTAGTATCAAATAATAGCATAATCCTTCCCAATGTACTCTTCTTTGACGGAAGGAGTCTGTAAGCCTATCACTGCTATTTGCTGTTACCTATAGACACATTTGCACTCAACAAAGCATTTTAATGTCAATTCATTGTTATTTTATACTTTAAAATTCCTCAATTCCTCAAGAATTATAGTACCACAAATAAGGGGTAATATAGTATTTAAAGGGTAAATTCCATATTAATTGGGGCGTTAAATGATGAAAATAGGCAAGAAGTAGTATTTTTGAGAAGTACTTTGTTTTGGGGCGATATTGAGTATTTTAGGGGGGTCGATAATTACAGTCCATTTTACAGGGAGCCTACATGTACTACGCGGACCTCATTAGGGGTTTGAGGTACCCGAAATCCTCACCCTATATAGCTAAATTTTCGAAAATCGTCAAAAAAACTCCTTGTAGTGTATGTACGCTCTTAGAGTGCAAACGCACACACACTGACAGAGAAACAGACAGGACCGGAACCGTTGTACAATTTCAATTTGGAACCTAAAATACCATAAACAGTTAGAATTTAATCCAGCAGTTTGTTAGCAGATTTGTAAAAATATTTTGCTCTCCATCCAGTTTACATTAAATAAAGCAGTTAAGTAGCGCTCTTAAGTGAAAAATATTGGACACTGCTTCTACAGCTTTCTTAGTTGGTGCTCCAAATTATAACTACCCAACTTTTTCTAACTTTTTGGTTTGCTGCTTAGGAAGCGCAAAAAAAAGATGACAGCAAAAAATAAAAGTTTACTTGGAGCTTTCTGAAAGTGGGAAAATTAATTAAGAAAAGAATGAAAGCAATGAATTACAAGTAAAAATTCTATTTCACTGTCTTATCTAATATAAAGTGGAAACAAAATAAAATGTTTTTTACTACACCGCTAACAAACTGAGGAATAATATATTTCACCCAAAACCCCATTTTCCTGTTTTATACAATGTAAAGTGATCGCTCGGGATCTCATAAAGTGGTTGGGCGAACACCCATTTTGCATACAGTTCTATTTTAAGTTCAATATATTCTAAATTGAAATCCGAGGTTTCATCCAAATCGGTAGAAATGTGCGACAGTTATCGTGGTGGCATAGTCACAAACAAACATGAGGACGGACTACACGCTGAACGTGTAGTCCGTTTGTCTTCCGACTCACTAAAGCGATTCTGAATTATGACTATGGTTTATTTCTCGAAACCTTAATCTGAAGAAGTTTCCATGGTTAGGTGGTCTAGGTCCTGGGCATTTTGTTTTAGCCCGACCAAGAACTTATAGAAAGGGTTTGTGTCTGTGTGTACGTACTTTAACTTTCAAAAAAGTTTTATTCCGGAATTGAACGAATTAGCTCAAGTCAAAAGGCTAAGTTCGTTGGCCATGAAAATCGACAAGTAATTTTCTTAATATTTGGGAACTTCCTTAAGGCCGACGTGATAATCAGTTTAAAAAGAGGTTAAAATATAACATACCGCTTGCTTCTAATAATACGAATTCATGATATAGCCTACGTAATTTCAAAAATGTCATAATTTTAATCAAATGTATCGTTTTAGCGAGCCAGAGGCTCACTTATGGAACCATGTTGTCCGTGCGTATGTATTAGTATACACGATAGCTGTCGAGGACATTTACCGATTTGGATAAAACCTCGGATTTGAACATTGAACTCATCTCTATTTTCTAGCTTACCACCCTATTTAAAATGAACGTGGTCGCCCAACCCCTTTCAGAGATAATGTGCGCTCACTTTATAAGAAATAAGATGAAAAAGTAGTTTTGGGTACTAAAATTATCTGACACCCCTTCTAGTAGTTTGTTAACGGGAAAGTTATTTTACACCGCTTCCACTTTATGTTGAATAAGACAGTCAAATAGCGTTTTTAGGTGTAAATAATGGTTTTTGGGTGTGACCACTTTTGAGAAGCGGTATACACACTTTTTGGATGTCTTTCATTATATGTATGAAGCGGTAAGCTTTTTTTGGGTTTTTCCCATTATATGAAGCGGATGGGTGTTTCCCAAATATTGAAAATCCCAAAATTCTCAAAATTGTGATATTCGACTTTCAAATATTGAGTATTTGCTTCCCAAAATTTCAATATACCCTACCCAATTTTTGAGCATTCGCCACCCAAAATTTTAATATTCGCTTCCCAGCCATTTAAAATTCGCCTCACAAAATTCTTTAAATTCGCATCATAAAAGTCGAAAATAAATGCGTGTTTTAAAACTCACTGCTTAATTTTCTGTACTACCAGATGAATTCAATTAATAGAAAACTTTTCTAAAATGGACAATATTAAAGTCTTGTAATGTATAATATAATAATGAATAAGAATGGCTAAAAAGTATAAAGGGTTATAACGGAGGGCAGCCAATCTAACTGGCACGATCGCAGGTCTTGCTAATATGGTTGCTGCCCAGAGTCATTAATGGCTACGCAGTACGCGAACGAACGCGAACGAAGGTGAGGCTAATGATACTGCTTGAGCGGAGTTTTTTGGGTTACTCTTGGTACTTCGACTATACGATATTTTGGCTTCGGCTGTTTGAACTCATAATTGATTACTATCAGCTCTATTCTTTTACTAAAGTATCTAATAGAAACGGTAACACACGTGTTTTCCGATACTCTTTTCAAATAGTAATATTGAGAAAACTGATTCTTTTTGCTAAATCTGGCGGTCCCTACCGAAATACTCTTCCGCATCCAATGAAAATTGGTGAGAAGATACTCAAGTATCTATAGTGTTCCCTCACCAAGTTTCGCAAAAGTACGAGTTTGCAATGTAGGAAAAAAACATAAATATTTTTTTATTTTGTCTTTTTCAATGTAAATAAGTAGCAAACTACCCTAACTTCCGGCCTCTGCATTTCAGAAGAGGGATCTCCGCATCCAATGGGACTCACGGTATAAGGTCACTAGTATTGTCACCTACAATTGTGGAAAAATTTGAGTCCCTAGGTATTTGCAGTCATAGTGTACAAGGGGGGGCCCAATCTTACCACAACGTCGATAAAATTCTTTATCTCCAAGACACTACAACTGAATTTTCAAATTAAAAATTTTCTCTTGAGACAACCTTAAAAGAGAATCACTACATGGTTACATAAGCTTTGGTTTAAAGCAGCCCACCCTGACAATATTGGTGGATACGTGCCTGGGTACTTTTACATGCAGGGCTCCGGTGATGTAGCTGAAAACTCTCCCTATAATGTATTAATATACTTAAGGCCACATATAACGCACTGTCTATAGGTACTATCAGCTTGAAAGACCAAAATGTAAACAATCCAATAAACTAGTTGGTTTGTTCTGCTCAGCTGGACTGGACCTTTCTCTTAACTTGCTCTGAAGTCCTGTACTGAAATCAACAATAGTTAATACCCATTCAAGAGGGATTTAACTTAACTTCAGTGTCATTTCTTAATTTTTACGTTTGAAATTTTCTAGTAATGGACGTTTACGTAAAAACAAAGGTAAAAATCTATTTTTTGGCTTCTCTTACTGTGTTTCTATTTATAGATCAGTTTTAAAAATAACACATTTATTTACAATTCATTGTACTTTTTCAGCCCGTTTTTGAAGAAGCGTCAATGAGGTATACTTACACGTGGAATTTCGGTGGAGACAATTTAGGAAAACTTATGACTTTCCATGAAAAAATTAAACGCACTCTAATATCTAGTGAAATTAAATTTGAAAGTGGAATATTGGCACAAATACCTCACCGAATGTAAGTTCAAATATTTTTAGCGTTATTAAAACAAATGTATCGAAATCTATGTACTGTTCTTAAATTTAATTAATAGGAAGATTGCGCTTTGCAAGAATGGTGAGGTTTGTGTCCAGCTGTGCATAAAAAAGGGAGCAGCCCCCACACCAACGGAACAATATACCCATTGCAGTATTGGAAGTTTTAAATTGATCTGTGCAATCAATTCAACACAGACATTCATCGGTAATTTACAGCATACTGATAGAAGAAAAGTTAATTATTATGGAGTTATTTGAATTTCAAAATTACCTGTGCTTTAGTTTTTCAGCAGTTACAAGATTACAAAGCAACATGTGAAAAAGGTTCGAAGCAATATAATGGACTTTTTCTACATGAGGATTTTATCGTACATAATGACGAAATTGAATATTTCTTTCTTGGTTCGCATATACAAATTGTAAATCAAAACTCGGGAACCAATAATGTTAGTCCTCCGACAACCATGGCAAATGCTAACAACTATATCAGTTCTTGGAAGAACGGAATTATGGAATTTCAATTCAAGTTGGACGTTTCTTATCTTCGCTGTCCGTAAAAACAATAAATAGTGAAATTCGTAATTAAATTCTTAGTTAAATTCTTAGTTAAATAAAATTCTAAGTTAAATTGTGTCATTATTAATTGCTTATTTGATATGCCCAGACAATGCGGGACGTCTAATGGAAGAAACTAAAGCATCGGGATTGGTTTCCCCGAAACGCCCGCGTTTGGAATTAAAAATTAACAATAGTCTTCAAACTGAAGCTCTTTTCCTATCTACTAAATTTTCGGATTTCGTCATTCAATGCGAGGGAAAAGAATTTCCTGTTCACAAAGTAGTTATACAATGTAAGTTTTTAAATTACTTTTAATTAAATATTAATGATTATTTATATGCTGTTTTAATAAGACAAAATGCAAAATATATATGACGTTTCTTAATTTAGCTAAGAGTGACGTCCTTGCCAGAATGTTGGAAGAACCTTATCGGGAGCAGACTGAAGGCCGCCTTGTGCTCAAAGAAGACCCTGAAATAGTAGAAGAATTTCTCCGATTTCTCTATACGGGAAAAGTAAACAAAATAGAAGAAAATGCGTATGATCTGTTCTTAATGGCGGATAAGTACAATGTTTACGACTTAAAATTGCTAAGTGGAGACACTTTGGTCAGTTCATTGGCCAGTGACAATTTTGTAAAAGTTTTTAAATTGGGAAAACTGTTGAATTCAAAAGGACTAATGTCCGCTTGTAATGAATATTTCCAAAGGTGAATTTTCATGATTCTTGACTACCGATTATCTTTGAAATATTAATTTAGATCTTTTCTACTAAGAATACTATCTTCGATTACTATTCGTATCTGAAATTTCAAATCAACTTCATTAACACTTAACATTCTATGGCATAATTTACAGGAATTCAAAAGATCTTTTCAAGACACCAGACGCTATCAAAGAATTTTCACATGAATGTCCTGATTTATTATTTTTCTTCTTCCAAAATTTTCAAAAATAGTGATAGATGAGAGATGTTGTCCCTGGATCCAATAAGAGAATTTACTACTGGGTTTTGCCAACAAAATTAATTAACAAATGTAAAACAAAAAATATAACAATATACGAGGTTGATCCTATTGGACCCATATATTATAGGAGCGCAGCGTTGAAATATATTTGTCATATCAACATCTCATTTTGATGTATTTCAAAATTCATGAAATACCAGGGTCTATTGCTATCTAATATAAACAGGTTTCATATTTCAAGTTACTCATTCCAAATGTCACATTACATTCAATATTCAGCAGGAGATATGATTATTTACTTCATATATTGCATATATTCATATATAAGTGTTATACGCATTAGCAACAACTCATTTTTATTAGTCAAGAATGTGGAGAAATTAAAATTAAAAAATTGCAAACTCATAAAAGCAGTAAATCGTTATGCTTTGAACCTACATAAATTTCTGTCACTGAATAGTTTTATAACTACTTTTAATAATGTTGTTATACAAAGTGTATGTTATCATGTATTATTTTGTTCGTAAAATTCGAAAAAATCGAGTTTTGTCATTAATCAGAACCACCCTTTTCTCGGGTTAAAACTGTATAAGTCACAATTGACAAAATACAGAAGATAACTAAAAATAATGTAAGAGCAAAAAATCTTTTAGCTTTCACAGATTTCTTGTGGCCTTCAAATGTCTCACTTTTGACTCTTTTGACACGTAGTGCCTCTTGCGCTCCAATAGTGAGGGGTATTGTTCCAATTGTAATAGGAATAGATCCAGTCAATTGAAAACCACCACATGACTTTAGAATAACCTGTATAAAATTGAAAACCACCACATGACTGTAGAATAACCTGTATAAAATTGAAAACCTTATATTTATTATTGATATTAGTCAATTTTTGCGATTCGAGGATCGCTTATGTCTTGGAAGTTTCTGATTCTGCTCTCCTTTTCTACAAATACAATTAACTTTAAAAAAGTTTATTTTACTAATGTTTCCCTGAAAAACTCATTAAACACTATTTGGATGACTAATTTAAGTAACCATTGCTCAGATTTCCTAATTATTAACTAATTGTCATTAATTCTTTACTATTATTATTATTATGATTATTATTTATTACCTGTGCGCAATAAGTTACGCTAATTATTGTTCTTACTCCCAAATTCGTTGGAGGAAGGAGAGGAATTTCGACACTTGAGTCGTTAATGTTCCATTCTTCTGTCGATCCTGGACCAATAGTCGGACCGTCAAATTTAAAAACCACGTTATATTCTTTTGCCATTGAATCCAACCAACCGGATTGGTCAACTGCGTAATTATATTGTACCTCCTATTGTAAAACCAAAATTTATCACTGACAAGTTATTCGGCATACTTCGTAATAATTCCTTCTGTGGGTTATAATTATTATAATTATACTGTAATAAACAAAGTAGATATTAGTAACACAAAAAACTAACGACAAGCATAAATACTATCCACCAGAAAAATTGATATTGCTAAGTACCTGAAAAATTTGAAATGTAGGACGAATTGATAAACAACCATTATTGAAAATATGTGCATTAAATTTTATGTTTTCCCCAGGAGCAAATCCAGTTTGTTTGACCATAAAAACGAGTTGCATGTCATACAAACATCCGAGGCTTTTTAACACCGTGACTTCTCTTGGAAATTTCATAGAATTCACAAAAATAGAAGAAATATCTTCATTTACATTTTCTACATTGTTCAACAAGCTTTCTTCGTCTGAATAGATGGCGGCACTGTCAATTGTGTTTGGCAAAAACCTTGTCAAACCAATACGATTTAAATCCAGTACGCTGTTGACATTTAATATGAAGGTCTTTTTGATGTTCGGTTTAAATATGCCCCTCTTTACTATCACTTTCAATGAATATTCCACCGATCCTTTCTTTCCTTTGAATAACGTTGGAATATTTGGAGGCAATGTAAACAACAGGGGATACGAATAGCTATCAGGCTCAGGCTTAACGATTACATCCAGACCATCTGTAAAACAGATATATCTTTAAATTATAATTATTACAATCATAATTATTGTAATTGTTATTATAATTTAACAAGAAATTTACTTGGGTCTCCCAGAAATGTCAGTTCTGTAGAAAAATACGGTTCTCGTCTGTAATACGTTGAACTTTGAACTTTGAACGTAGTTCTGTGTATATTGACCTCGAAACTTGATTTTCCAACTAAATCTGCTTCTATGGCTAAAGAACATTCACAAAAATTTTATGATGTTTTAACGAAGTGTGAAAATGTTTTGTATTACCTTTAATTGTCATCTGCCGTTCAAATTTAACTATTACGGTTCCATTTATTGTTTCTCCTCCCGTAAAGCTTGTACGCCCGTTCTGGCAAATAAACTCAATGCTGACCATTTTATGAAAAGCTACTGAAAATCAAGAATACCAAACTTCATAATGAAAAAGACTCGTAGTTATTGGCCGCAGGGCGTTTTCAAAATGATACATAAATCAAACATAAACTCATAAAGGCGTTTCCGAGAACTCTTATCACCGGCTGATAGTTGCCAAATAGTGCACTGAAACTGTTTACATATAGCGAAGATAAGAAGATTAGAAAAACCTCTTGATACAGAATAGGTACTAATGAAGCAAGGTTGTTGCACTAACAAGTACAGGTTACACACCGCTTTTAAATCAAAGTGGAACATAAAGCAAAAGTTGCTTAATACAGGGATGGGCCTAAATCACGCACAACAGCGAAGTGATATTATGTATGGTGTCTAAAAATGCATCTCAAATAGTTTGGTAGGTATTTTCCTAAGGTGCATAACTTGTGTTCCTATGTTATTTCCCTATGGTGCGTTACTTTGGCCCTTCACTGTGATATGCTACTACTACTGTACTGCAATATACATATGCTACTAAAACCCGATTTTAGAATAGCAATTCGTTGTCCTACAGTAGCAGTTCAAATAGTGCCCATTTTGACTGGCATGCAAGAAAGCTGTATCCAAATCAAAGTTTGCAAAACCGTTTATGGCCATTCCTTGTAAATTTTATTGCAAATATTAAAAAGTATTTATCAGCACCGTGTTTAAGCTCGCATCTCACTGGTAATTCCAATAATTGGCATGTAAGCGCCTTCATAAATCCTGGTTAGCATAAATCATGTTAACTGTAGTGATAAAATTATATTGTCGTGCACATCTATACAGATACTAATCGTTAACTGGAAAAGCTTCTCTGTTCTGCACAAACCTTTTTTAACTTCTCGCTTTGTACATCATTGTTGACTAAATATAGCTAAAAATGAAAAAAATCTGATTCGAGACGAATATCATGATTTGGCTATCCTGGCCACTTTTCAACTCAGCAAATACAACACAAAAGTTTCCAACATCATTTTAATGATTATCATGATACATAAAATGTGTTTGGTTTATAATGTGAAATAAACCTGTGATCACACGAAGTTTAGTTGTAGTCCAAATGTTTTTATTTTAACTGTATCAGCATCCATTTGCTTATCTGAAGAATTACTGATAGTGTGATAGTAAAGCAACTTCACGTAGCCTGATCACCTAACATTTATTGACTTGTGTGTAAATTTATTGGAGCTGTCACGTAATTCACAGCAAAGCACTTGAAAATATTACAAATAGTGAAAATATTGTTCACTGTAGTGTTGGCATTCTAAGGTGACCATTTTTATAAAATCCTCAACTTTCTTAATAAAAATCAGTAATATAGTATGACATAACACTGATTAATTTTGATTATGGTTTAGATCTTCAGAAATCTTTGCCTGAATCTTCCCTTAAAATTGCTTAATATTTTTTGAAGATATGTACAAATATTTTACTCCCACCAAAGCGTAAATTATTATGAATTTATGGGACTTGTTTTATTTGCAGTTGGATTTAACATGATATAATTTAATAATGCTCTACTTTATTTTTGGTTAAATATAATACACACTTTATTCTTTGTTGAACATCCAGTTCTTATTGGTCAGTTTTTAAAGACGCCAATACATGGTCACCTTATATCCACGCCTTTCATATAAGTGGGTCTCTGCAATGATAGTTCTTGCAAAAACGTGACTTTAACGAATGCCAAAAAGGCAGCAGTTCAAAAATTGAAACAAAAATAACATCAGGTGTAGGAAGATTTGTTTTACAGTCCAAAATATTGAACTAACAACCAAAATGGAGGAAGTGTTCTCTGCTAGTTCCGTTCAAAAGGAAGTCTACGATGCAATTACGATTATTTTTAACGCTGGTTTATTTTTGCATGATGGCAGTGATACTAACGGAATTCCTGGTTCAAGAACTAATAGGTAATTAAATAATTTTTGCCATGTAGTTTATTAATTATTTGCAATTTTTTGATGTCATATTTTGTGGTGTTTTAAAACAGGCAGTTACATATGATACTACAGGACTTGACATTAGAAATTGCGGAGTCTTCCAAAGAACTTGTCGATTCTTTTCTAAATTCGGCCAAACTAGGCAGTGTTTTCAGTCAATTCAGTAGTAAAGTCACCCAACTAATAGATATCGGATCTCAGCTTGCTTCATTCTGTGAAGATATTGAAGTTGGCAGCAACATCAGTATTGCACTAAAGAATGTGTCTATATCCACTTCTAATCTTCTGGTCCAAACCATACCTGTATCTACCAACCCAACCGATCCTGAAATGAGGAATCAACTGACTGCAGCTGAAACGTAATAAATCATTACTAAAAATAAATTTCTTTGCTCCGTTTTTTAAAATTGAATTTCTTTGCTCAATTTTAAAAATTAAATTTCTTTGATCTAATTTTAAAATCAATTTGTGTGCTCCATTTTAAAATAAATTTTTGCCACCATCAAAACTAAAATTCTTTTTTTCTATTTTCAAATTTAAATTTTTTTTCTTTAACATACACAGATCTGTAAATGACACCTTGAATCAGTTATTAAATGCATTTCCATCTACTGAGCCATGTCTAAAGGAATGTGACAATGCCATACAAGCAATAGAAGCTATGATACCATTGATAGAAAATCCTACAGAACCCATTAATAACTTTTCATATTTGACCTGCCAGCAAATTTTATTGGATAAATCCAATCTCCTAGGTGAGTAGAAAATATAGTTTTTTACGTAAATTGTTACACACATTCAGACCTTATCTATTAATTAGTTATTGCTTGACACATACTATTATCTACAAAATGCATAGTTATAACATTGCCATATTTAATTTGAAATGTCAATAATGTTGAAAAATTACTTTATAGTTTTTTTTGTTTTCTTGCCATTTGAACAAAATATTTTTAGTTTGCAGTACTAATTATTTGTTCCATTTAATTTCATTAGCAACAGGTGTAAGGATTTGACTATTTGTTTTTTTCAGGTAACAATATGTTGGAAATAGGAAATTATTCCAATGGGAGTTTGAATAAGCTTGACATATCGCTCCATTCTGCTTCAGTTTCAATTTGTGGAATACTTGAAAGTTTAGCGCAGGCTACCTACTTAATTGGACTTGCAGAATCCGCACGTAGACCACTACTGTTTGATATGGATTCTATTAACGAATTATGTGAGAAAATTAAGGCAGCGTGTCAATTGCTATCCAGCTCCAAACTCAGTCAGCATGTCACACTTAGTGCTGCCACAACGATTGCAAAAAGCGCAAGTGCACTTTGCACTGCATGCCGAACTGCCTCTGGAAAGGTCAAAGATCCTAGGACAAAAAGACAATGCGTTCAGATTGCAAAGGATATTGCAAACCATACAGCTGCATTAGTAAAAGAAATCAAGGGTGAGAGCAGATATTTTTAGTTTATAAATTTTGTAATGCATTCCCTGACTTATGATTTTTTCAAATTGAAAATTTAGATATGGATAGTTTCCCTTCAGAAGATATAAATGGATCGTGGAGATTGGCAACAGACTCCCTTGTCCAATCTGTCAACACACTTCTGGATTTTGCATTGCAACCAGAATCAGTCCCAGCTTCAGTAAAAAGCAGACAAGAACCAATTATTTTCTGTAGTAAAAACATTATTGAAGAATCCTGCAATATGTTTCACGCAATGAAATCCTTACTAATCAATCCTAAAGATCATATTATGTGGCAACAGTTTATTCAACACAGTAAACAATTATCGCTTTCCATCACACAAATTGTTACAACCGTAAGGTTATTTCACAAATAATTACACTTTCACATACTACATAATATTTGCTAAAGCAGAAATTGACATTTTACAGGGAAAATGCTCCAGGTCAGAAGGAATGTGAAAATGCTATTCGAAAAATGAACGATGTTTTGCATGTTTTCAAGAATAACGAATTAGAAGTCATATCTCAAACATTTCCCCAGCGAAATGACTATGATCTCCATGGATTTGCAGAAAATGCAGAGTACAATTTGAGTTTGGTGTCCGAACAAATTGAAACAATAAGGCATACTGGAAATACAGACGCCGAAAATTTGGGCACCCAAGTTGATTCTACTGTCCATTTTATTGAGTCGTCGATAGAAAATATAATTGCAGTCGCGACCAAGATTACCGAAGTTAAAATTCAAACCAATTTGCTCGAAGGAACCCAAAATTTTCTCGAAAGTAGTATTGAATTTATTTCTGCTGTCAAAGAATCTGGAGGAATTCCTAAACCAAATTCTTTATTTCCAGACCTAGATCTCAGGGCACAGGTAATGAAACGGTTTTAAAAATGAAAACACGTTTTATATTATGAATATATGGAAAAAACATAACTTCTTGGTTTACTTTTAGTACTTCCAAAGATACTTGGACATTCTTTTATCATTTTTGCAAGGAGTCCCTCCTGATAACAATGTGCATTTCGAAAAGAAATCAGAAGACAACATCGAATGAAATTGATATATTTATTCATTTATTATTCATACATTTTCATGTGATTATTTATGACATAGCATTTGTGTTCTTTCTTAAATAAACGGATAAACGATTGAAAACTAAATGCACAAGCTAATAACTAAATTGATAGTATTTAAAACAAGATAACTAAACACATTAGTAGTAGTGCTTTTGTGAAAGTAAGAAAACATTCCGATTTTATACTTCAGAGGTCTGAAAGTACGGAGTTCTTTTCTAAGAACTTGATCGCCGATGGGTATCCAGGATCTTAAAATATCGTTGGAATTGTCGAACACAGTTGCGCAGACAGGGAGAACTATCATTATAGCGAATGTAAGGAAAGCAGAACCCATAGGCATTAAATAATAAAGGGGAAATTTGAAAACATGATACATTCTTATGGTAACGTACATGAAAAGCATATCAGAGAAAATAGCAGATCCTAGGATTGTTGGCATGACCCAATACCAAAGTTGGTTAATGGAGTCAATCAAGATGAGTAAACTCTTGTAAAGTTTTCGACGCTTTAGGAATTGCGTCCCATATTCAAATCCATTGGAATCTGGAATTTTGGAAATGTAAGTTATGCATGTCAAGGTTAAGCGAGCAAATAAAAAAATACACAAAATCCTATTTCCAAGACAAAAAAAGGAAATATAAACCATAGGAAACCAAATAAAAATAAGACACAAATATCTATAATATATAGGAGCATTGCTGGGAAGAAGGGCGTCGAGTAGAGGTTGGTAAGGACCCAACTCTGTTATAATTCCAATCCCCAAAAATAATATTCCGGATGCAAATAAAACTGGAAGTGTTATGACGCATAGAACCTCAAAGAAATCGAACGACTTCTTGGAATTCTGCTTCATTAGTTCTGGAAAATTAAATTAGGATTAAAGATATTTGTTTCTTAATTTATTTTTATTAGAAATATTAATAAAATTCAAAATAAATTGTAAACTTTTAGTTTCACATAACATATGACTTACGACAGTGATGGGCATCGAAGAAAATTACGCGATTAAGCATAAGGATTATATCCTCAAAAGAAGTATTGATGTATGCAGCTTCGTTGGTCGCTATTGCCAGTGTAAAATTCCACAGAATGGTAGTGAAAAACACGTTTTGTGCTGACAGAAGTTTATCTTTGAAAACAACTTGCAAAAACAGCATTACAAGTATGAACAACATGTTCAGGAAATAGAGGCAGATTTCAAAATACCAAATAATGATACGAAATTTACTCCTTGTTACAGAAATCATTTCGCTTTTTTCGTCCCAAATGAAAGGTCCATAATATGCCCAATCACACAGTTTGAAATAAAACCGAATAACTTTTCTCATCACAACTGTACTCATTGTATTAAATCTTAGAAGATTACAACAAATTAAAAATATTTTGCTGTTACAAAACAATTTGTAACTTTTAAAATTATTTAGCTTTCAATATTTATACTACGATGGTGTCTCTACGAGACTGTCTGCACAACTATTGATTTTCTTTCTCTCTCTTTCTCTATTCATTTATAAAATGGCATAAAGTTAAAGTTGTGTGCTAAAGGCATGTTTATGTTAACTGTATTTTAAATGTCAAAAGAATAACCGTAGTAATTGCTGCGATATAGTAGCGACAAACAATGTATAAGTTGTCATCAACTCAATAAAATATTAACATCACATTGTCCTTAGCCATACTGAAATGTCATTATTTGGACTGTTAGAGTGAAATTCACAAGAATTTAAAACAATAACACTACGTTCACCAAAAACACTTAGGGAAAATATTTTAAATGTAAAATATAAAACCATAGTCAACAGTGAAAGCACTCTTGGAAATAAAATTAGTAAGCAGACGAAATATTTAGTGTAAATAATTCATAAAGTCCAGTCCAGTAAGCCAAGGCATGTATTTCGCAAAGTAGCGAAGCTTCTGGAATGGTAAGTTCGTTGCAAACAGAACTGTGCATGCTTTTGAGCTCATTCGTTATAATCAGAGTGTCGAGTGCGCCGTAAATGCCGCATGCCGTAAAGGGCCGTAAATGCGGCATGCATTTTATTTACGGCATGCCGTAAATGCCGCAAATTAAAAATTGTAGTTTACACATGTTATAAAGCATTACAGCATTCACTACTATTGCCTAGTATCAAACAATTTGATTACCTCAGCATCCTTTTGTAGTGAGTAAAGAAGACGACCGTAATAGTTTATTGCATAATGTACCCATTACGTTATGATCAGTAAAATGTAACCCAAGTTTTTGAGCAGACTACAATATATATTTTTAGTTCGTGTAATTTTAGTGACAATCTTGGATCAGTGTCTTTTAAGTTGCCTTTTTTAATTGCGCAAATAATAAGTGTAGAAAGTTTAAACTGCATCCTTTTTGTTCCATCCTTCCATCGCTCTAACAGATAAAACTTACGTTTATATATCGAATTCTCAGCAAAAAGTGAAATTAGTAGATCATGTGCAATAACAGTTTTACTCTTTGATATTTCAGATCTTAAGTTGATATCAAACTAAAATAAATAAATAAATTTTAACTATGGGTTCAGATTAATCCTTTTAGGGGAAACAAAAAAGGAAGTATCTTGCATTAAGTATATAAGTCTATAGTATGGATTTACAATTAAGATTGGTATAGGTATTACAGTTTCCATTTACTATTTATGTTTCGTAATCCTACCGATCCTATTGTTAATTAATAAGCATTGGTACTGCTTATTTTAAGCATTGTAATGTTTTTAGTCTCCACTATAAAAATATCATTGAATTAAATAATTAAATGTAGTTTTATAAGTAATTAGATCAATATGAATCTAGCCCATCTACGTAATTTCCGGCAATTACGGCATTTACGGCTTTTACGGCATTTACGGCATGCGCATCAAAATATATCTTACGGCATGCGCATCAAAATATATTTTACGGCATGCCGACTTATACTCTGGTTATAATCCTGTGCAAAACTGTTTTTATTTGGTGTTGACCTTGTATGTGCATTTTGAGAGGTGAACTGTATACCGTAAATGACGGAATAGTTGCAGGGAAAATAATTGGTTCAAGTGTTTTTTCTGCGCAATCATGCAATTAAGGTTGCATGCGACTTTATTTCACCCTTGTTGCGATATTATTTTTCATTGCACAAAAATAATGATAAAAATTAACGCATTAGTATTATTATAGAGGAGAAGCTTTAACATTTTCACCTTTTGTGAGCTCATTTGTCGTATTATGGAATGTAGAAGGTGAGGATATTATGCAAATATTAAATGTTAATGAAGTATTAAGTTCGTAGTAGGTATACGTAATCAATGCAAACTACTGCACAACTGCACAATTAAATATAAATACCGGAAATTACCGCAAAGAATTGACATGAGGCTTTGTTCTTCAATGCGTGCATTCAGCGTTAAAAACGATATAGTGTCCCATGATGCGATACTATTCCTACGTGGTGAATTATTCCGTCATTTACAATGTTTCCCTTGGTTATGAATAACTAAAACGCATGTTTATTCGCACCATCATCAATTTTTTAAGTAGCGCATCATGCATTTCATTTAAAACTTAACTTAGTTTAATTCAAATTTCATTTCATTTAAATAAATACCTACATATTTAAACCGGTGGATAATAAAAACACCATGCAATGAACTTTAAATAACCAATCTACTCAGTCAGCATTTAATTAATTAGTTTGATTGCTACTTAATTGCAGACGCTCAACTTATCACGATAAGCAAATTGCAAAACTGAATAGGGAAATGTTCAACAAAGTTGTTGAGTGTAGGGTTTCACAGGAATTATTCATGTTTCTTCATAATACAAATAAATTAATGTGGCAGTGTGATTTCTACTGATAAAGTACTTCACTTCAGGAAGAGTTAAATATATAACCCAGGTTCTAACCAATCTTTGGTCGATATTTGTATGTCCATCACATAACTCATCTTTTAATAGTGTACAATTACCTTATAATTACGCAAGGTATTAAAACACTAGCAATGGCGAAATTCATTTCTATTTTAACATTACTTCTAGGAATAATACTTTTACAAACAGAAGCTAGTATTTTAAATAAGGGACAAGATATTTTGCCCGGTAAGAAATATAATTGAAATATTTATAACAAGTAAAACGTATTTCAATAAACCTTCCAAATAAATAAATATTTCTTTATATCTTATTGTGTGGCAGATCTAGTTGATTATTCAGAAGTAAGAAATGGCCAATGCGGTGGCACAATTGAGCTAGACTCCGGGTCTCTGAGTTATCCTGAAGCTGGAGTAGAAATTAAACCAAATGAATTATGCATCTGGACAATCCATCTAAGAACAATGGATGGCTGGCGCTTTAATTTTACTGATCTCGATTTACCTGGATTCAATCCACAGTGCACAGGAGCAGCTGTAACTATTTATGGACTCTCAAATCTCATTCCCAGCGACAGTCCTGAAAGATACAGGTACAAACATAATTTATTTGTACACGATGAAATAATTCGAACCTTCATACTTTGAAAAGTGGTATATACAGCGAGGTTCTTAAATTCTGCACTATAGGCACGTGGTACTAAAGCTTACGACATGATTTTAATGCATGTGTGTAAACATTTTAAGATATTAGGAAACTGGTAGCAAACTTTAGCACCAGTTGCCTATGGTGCCAAAGTTTAGAATCTCGCTGTATTTTTTTAGTCAACGATTCACCACATTAATAATAAATAAATTAGAAACGGTTAATGAATGAAATTAACAAGTATATTTTAAAAATAATTGAAATAACCCTATTTTGAGAAAAATTGACAAAGATTTTTATGGGCATTGCAGATTTTGTAATGAAAATGACAACGGAGGATTTCATTTCTTGACTGGAAATATTGCAACCGTTGTTTTCTACACTGGTTCCAATTTTGCCGTGAATAGTACTCGTAGGGGATTTAATCTTCATTGGGAAGGATCACGGTTTCAACCGGTACCTACTTTGCACAGCTCTACTTACGCTAGCACCACTTCTGGTGCCGTTTGGTACCCTGTGCAGGGGGAATATCCCCCTAATGCTGGCATGACTTGGTTGGTCCACGGAGAAGGACCTACTCATGCTCCAAGACTAATTGTCGACATTACGTCCGTAGACTTTGAGGATTGCAATCTCTCAGACAGGTGTTTGTGTGACGCTTTGATCATTTACGACATCGCTGATAACGGAGACCTCCATGAAGTGGACAGGTAGTCAAACACTTGAAATATTATGAGTACATTTATAATTAATTAATGCACTAAGTGATAAGTTCGTATTATCATGTTGTGTTATACATATATGTATATTATATTAAAGAAATACATTATGTAATATATTATATAGTATATTATTAGGTAAATAATATTATTAATTTGATTTCCAGGTTTTGTGGGGAAAGAAACGGTACAACAATATTAGAAAATGTGAGCAGTGATTTTATTGCTGCTTTCTATTCAGACAGTGTTGATGTTTCCGGATCCGGATTAGGATTTAGACTAGATTGGAGGCAAATCATCGGGACTACTACCACAACTGATGCTTCAGAGACAACAACCCCACACCCAGGACCTGTCAGTAAGTACTTTTCCGTTTCACTTTATTTTCGTAATTTTTCATCTACTCGTCAGCTAATTAACAAGCTTTTAGTTAATTGTCATTAAAAGTAGACTTTAAAATTAATTATACATTATTGTCCATTTTTAAATTTTTAGAATTTACTTGTTAATTATTTTAGTAACAACGTGTGGAGGCATCATTGAAGGAGATTCGGGAACGATTGATTACTTGTCGGATGCATTGTATGAACCAAATACAAATTGCATTTGGACGATTCGAACTTCAAACCCATCGATGACTGCAATTGAATTAACGAAATTGCCTACTAATTTTGAACACTACTACGACTGGATTTCTGCTTTCAGTTTTACTTATGGGGGCGGACAGTTACTACCAGTGCAACTGTGAGTTTTAAGGAGAATGATCTTTTTGTATTAAAATTAAATTAAATTAAAATTAAATTAAATTAAATTTAAATTAAATT